>PVIA01008981.1:0-65731 GCA_004024845.1 Tonatia bakeri
TGGCCATAAAAAGAAGGAAATCTTACCTTTTGTGACAGCATGGATGGACCTGGAGAGAGTATATGCTAAGTGAAATTAGCCAGTCAGAGAAAGGCAGGTCCCGTGTGATTTCACTTACATGTAGAATCTAATGAACAAAATAAACTAACAAACAAAATAGAAACACTTAGATACAGGGAACAGACTGACAGCTGTTAGCAGTGAAGGGGTGTTGGGAGTTGGTAAAAAAGATGAAGGGTTTATGCAAAAAAAACCCCCAAAAACAAACCCTCATAGACACAGACAACAGTATGGTGATTATCAGAGGGAAAAGGGGGTGGGGGAGGTAGGAAGGATAAAAAGGGGTAAAGTGGTGATGGAAGGAGAATTGACTTGGGGTGGTGAACACACGATACAAGATACAGTATCCATTGGATTTCTTACCTGGAAAAATAATAGGTGCTTCCTTTTCTTTTATTCTAAGAAAAATAGTAAATGCATATTTTGTCTGCAGTAACATCTCTCCTAGGCTCTACAGGTTGGGAACAGTATGTTCAGGGAACAATTCTTTGACATATTGGATTGATATGATTATTAAAATAGTAAGGGAACAAGATGCATAAATATCACAGAATTTTCAAGTTAAAATGTACTTTCTTTACTGTTCAATTTAATGTGGGACCAAAGTAGGAATGAATCCCTTCAGAAGTATTCCTCTGGTTAAGATTCTTAAGGGAATTGAATCCATGAAGTTTGGGGATCTTGCTTTTAGGCAGTAGGTAACTATTGGGTCTTGAGAATGAGAGTGTAGCACATGGTTACAGGTCAGAGTTGTGCATCAAGGAGACTAATCTTTTTTTGAGGTAAAGGAAGACTTAAAAGGGGTGATAAAATGGAGTTGGAGAAACCAGTATGAAAGCTTTGCGTATATCTGGATGTTGGGCAATAGTTGCCTAGAATGGAGATAACAGCAGCGAGTATGAAAGTATGAAACAAATATGAAAACCATTAGGGTGGAAGACCCCATGGGACATCGCAACTATTGAACATGGTAGTGAGGTAGAGCAGCTCCAGGGTCTAGAAGCTGAGCTGTTTAGGATAACAGTGGGAGCACATATAATGTCCAAATCGTTAGCTGCCTTTTTATTTAGTATGCTTTCACTTAGTACTTCAATAGCACCAAATCATAACCCACTAAATATTATTTAAATGAATGTGCTTAGAATAAATTGTTGTAGGTAAAAGATACTATTTACAAAGGAACTTGTGAGAAACTCCGATGTCATGGAATGAGTAAAGCATGATACAGGTGGGGGACCCATGTGAAAGTCAAGTTGATAAGTGAGATTCACTCATTGGTTGACTCAACTTGTGATATTTTAAATGACAACTAGGGTAATTTTGAACTCTTTTGGACATCTTATATATTTCAGATTTAAGTTATTTTGGACCGATAAATATAATTTATTGGCCATAAAAAGGAACAATAAATGTATATAACAGAAGCAAGTTATTTTGTTTTAAAAAATGAGGTAGGCCAATGCTTTGGAAAAACGGCATTGGAGTACTGAATGTTACCATTAATTAGACACAGACTAGGAACGTGTGTGTATTCTGTTACCTTTGCCACCACTCAAGGAGTTAACTTTCATGCAGTCTTGCCAAAAGGCTAGTGAATGGTTAACTGTCTGCAGGAACCTGTATAAAGCCTTGTTCAGCCCAGTCACTGTGTCCTTTCAAACAATGCTTATATGTTTTATTTAGTGCTGTTATCATCTAGATGACCTATTTTAAAAGATTAAAAAACCCATTATGCCGTCTGGGTGGATATCATTACTTGGCAGGGCTCAGTAGTGAAATGTGAGTCCCTGTGGTTAGGTTATTACTCTATTTAAATTTATTTATTATTTATGACTACCCACCTGAAGGGAGGCTTTTAATTTATATATTATTTTAGAAATGTTAGAAATTATTTGTGTTCAGTGGGTGAGATTACAAGCATAATAATGTGATGTAGTGTTTAATTTTATTCAGTTATTCAGTATGTGCCCATAGGCTGGGTGTTAAGGGCACAATGATGAGTAGATTGAGTACCTTCAAGAAGCATGTAGTCCAGCTGTGCTTTTGATGTCATGTCTAATTGAAAAAATGACCTGGGATGCAAATCTAATTATTCTTATGTAACAAATGGGTGTTTTTTAACCATTCAGGTTCATATTCCTAATTTTGGTATCTAGCATACAAATTTAAAATATTACTGAAATGTTATCTAGAATATCTTTTCATATTTCAATTATAGGGAGGTGAAGAATAAGAATGTACTCTATGCAAACATTATTTGCAAGGTGAGTTATATATTCCTTTCACTGTAAACAACCAAACATTGTGGTAGGAACTTCCTGGAGTTTGTTGTCTTCTTCCCTAACCCCCTTGTAATTGTTCCTTCATGTTGAGTTTCTGCTCTTGTTTTCACAACACCTGCTTTCATAGGCCCTCAGAGTTCCTCCAAGCGTGTGTGAGCTGCATAGGACACACCTGTATCTTTATTATTGCCAATGAAGTTTCTGGCATATTTTAGGCTCTCAGTAAACAACTATACAGGACTTCTGGCCAAGACGTAGGTGTAGGTAGACACACTGTGCCTTTTCGCACAACCAAAGTAAGGACAACAAAAATTTAGAAACAAAAAAACAACCAGTACCGAGAGAAAATTGAATTGTATGGAAGTCCGACAACCAAGGAGTTAAAATAGACACATTCATCCAGACCAGTAGGAGGGGTGGAGTTGGGTGGACAGGTGGAGAGGGGTTGCAGCAAAAAAGCTGTTGCTGGCCGACCCCAGGCGCGCAGGTGGCAGCTGGCAGACCCTGGGCGAGGGGTGGCAGTGGGCGAACCCAGCAAGGATGCGGATTGTGGAGGGGCACAGCGCACAAGGTGGCTGGTGGACCGGGTAGTCCCATATTCTAGTGCAGATAAACTGGGTGAAACAGGGGAATGAGACAGACCTTGCAACCCAGGGATCCAGTGCCGGCTGTGAAATAAAGCCTCAAAACATGGATTGAAAACACCTGTGGGAGTTAAGGTGCTGGGAAGGACTCACAGCCTCACAGGAGAGTTTATTGGAGAGACCCACGGGTCCTAGAATGTATACAAGCCCACCCACACAGGAATCAGCACCAGAATGGCTCGATTTGATTGTGGGTAGTGGGGGATGTGACTGAAATTTAGCAGAAAGCAGAGCAAGTGCCATTGTTCCCTCTTGGACCCCTCCCCCACAGACAGCATCACAACCCAGAGACTGGGTTGCCCCACCCTGGTGAACACTTAAGGCTCCGCCCCTCACTACGTAACAGGTGTGCCGAGACCTAAATAAATAAATAAATAAACAAACAAATAATTAATTAAAAATGGCCCAAACAAAAGAACAGATCAAAGTTCCAGAAAAAATACAACGAAGTGATGAAGAGATAGCCAATCTATGAAATACACAGTTCAAAATACTGGTAATCAGGATGTTCACAGAATTGGTTGAATTTGGTCCCAAATTAGATGAAAAAATGAAGGCTACACTAAGTGAAATAAAGGAAAATGCACAGGGAACCAATAGATGGGAAGGAAACTGGAACTCAAATCAGTGGAGTGGACCAGAAGGAAGAAAGAAACATCCAACCAGAAAAGAATGAAGAAATAAGAATTCAGAAAAGTGAGGAGAGGCTTAGGAACCTCCAGGACACCTTGAAACGTTTCAACGTCCGAATTATAGGGATACCAGAAGGAGAAGAGGAAGAGTAACAAGTGGAAAACTTATTTGAACAAATAATGAAGGAGAACTTCCCCAATCTGGCAAAGGAAATAGACTTCTAGGAAGTCCAGGAAGCTCAGAGAGTCCCAAAGAAGTTGGACCCAAGGAGGATCACACTAAGGCACATCATAATTATGTGACCCAAGATGAAAGATAAGGAGAGAATCCTAGAAGCAGCAAGAGATAAGGAGATAGTAACCTACAAAGGATTTCCCATCAGACTGTCAGCTAATTTCTCAAAAGAGACCTTACAGTCAAGAAGGGGCTGGAAAGAAGTATTCCAAGTCATGAAAGACAAGGACCTACATCCCAGATTGCTCTATCCAGCAAAGCTTTCATATAGAATGGAAGGGCAGATAAAGTACTTCCCAGATAAGGTCAATTTAAAGGAGTTCATCAACACCAAGCCCTTATTTTATGAAATGTTAAAGGGACTTATCTAAGAAAAAGAAGATAAAAAACATGTGCAGTAAAATGACAGCAAACGCACAATTATTAACAACCACACCTAAAACAAATGCAAAAACAAACTAAGCAAACAACTAGAACAGGAACAGAACCACAGAAATGGAGATCACATGGAGGGTTAGCAACAGGGGAGTGGGAGGAGGAGAGAGGGGAGAAGGTACAGAGAATAAGTAGTATAGATGGTAGGCAGAAAATAGACAGGGGGAGGGCAAGAATAGTATGGGAAATGTAGAAGCTAAAGAACTTATATGTATGATCCATGGACATGAACTAAAGCAGGGGAGTGTGGGTGGGAGGGGGTGTGCAGGGTGGAGGGGAGTGAAGGGGGGGAAATGGAACAACTGTAGTAGCATAATAAATAAAATATATTAATTAAAAAAACAACTATATGAGTATAGTGAATAAATTAATGGTCATTCCAATGTTAAAAATATATAAAGTGCCTAAATTTGAAGAACTGTTCAGTGTTCAGGAAAACCAGTCAGAATGGAAACATGGATATGTTTCAACACAAAGCAGTGGGGTGAGTATATGATATATTTAGGGGGCTCAATAGTGCCTTAGTATCGTGTTTCTGGGAGGAATTCTGTTTACCTTATGACAGGAGTGAATGAAACCGTGTGAAGTCTGAGGAAGAGGAACAGGATTAATAAAAGTCTTCTGGGTGGAATTTCTACCCTTTTCCAGTCAAGTCCCCATTGTGGATTTTGATGGAAATAATGAATGAAGAGTAAGAAAACAGCATGTATTAACAGGCGGTATTTTGACTTCCCTAACCAATTTAGACTGCTTAGTTGTTATGAGTAAAAGCAAATCATCTCTGGGGTCTTTTTTGGCTAATTGGGTGATTATTACACCCAGAAAAAATAACTTATAGTCCTTTACTGGCCAGCCATGTTGTGCTGTCCCAACACAAAAGCTTCTAGAAAGTTCCTGATATCGTACTAGCTAATAATGTGTTTTCCTGAGCTTTTTTGGGGGGGTGGGGTGGGGAGATGATTTGTCTTGATATTGTAAAGCTTTATAATCTTAAAAATATTCCAGGTAAACAAAAAATAACATAAGAGCTCTTTGAACACTGTCGTTAGCAGTATAGAGTGTTTTTCAGGGAAAAAATTTTCTTGGGTTGTACATACAGTTTTGGCTTCTGGGAATTTTGGTTCTGTTTTTGCCAGGAGTTTGAGGATAAGCTTACTTTATTCTGGGTCAGTTACATTTTGAAAACTAGGGCAAGATAAATCCAGGGTCACTTAGAGTCCTCTTAAAGTAGGTTAACAAAGACCTCATTCATTCCTTATAGAAATCAGAATCCTTGTTAATTAGCCCCTTGGGAGATATAAGATTTTTCTGAGCTTTTGTGTATGCATGTATGTTGAGAGTGAGTGTAATTATTCAGAGTTTGAAGTAGTATATTAGGAAAAATAAAACCGAAAATAATTGCCCTTTAAAAAGGGGAAAGTAAGAAGTCAAAGTAATAGATTTATTTATAAACATTTGGTTTATTTGGTGTGTGATTTTTACATTAAAAATTGGAGGTCATTATTAATGCGCTTCTTTAAGAGATTACTTTCCTCATTTGATTTCAACATTAGGGATTATAATTTCTCTAAGTGGCTTCAATTTTCTAAAACATTCAGGGAAATTTTAGTAAAAGGTAACTGCATTCGTTGTTCTTAGTATTGGGTTGGCCAAAAAATCTGTTACATTTTTTCTGTAAAAGAAAGGACACATTTTTTATTATCACCAATAACTTTGTTGATTTGGATATTTTGAATATGTTGGCTATTTCCCGCTATTGACTTCTAGTGGGTAGAGACCAGGGGTGCTGCTAAACATCTTCCAATGCATAAGACAGCTGCACAGCAAAGAATTATTTGACCAAAACGTCAATAGTACCAAGAAAGTTCACAAACCTCTTTTGACACGTTCACGCAGTCTCAGCACCTTCCCCATACTTTGCACAAATCTGTGCATATGTGTGTTTCAGTCACGTTTTTCCCTTTCTTGAAATAATAAAGCATAATGCACCAAAGACGCTGCGTATTTTCTTCCATCTTCAGTATTAAAACGGCTGCTCAAAAATTCACCAGTTTTGGTAAGTTCTTTTTAATGCACACTGATGTGACTGTTGTCATGATGCAGTCTAACAAAATTATTCCAAATGAAGTTAAAAGAGAACTGAGCACTACTAGAGCCATCACACAAAAAACCTAAACGCACTTTTTGGCTAACCCAGTACATCTATGAGCACTGAAGTTTACGACCAGCAGGCATTTTTAGAGTCATTTGGGCGTGGTAAATAAAAGGATGTGGGTGATTTTTCAGAGAGGTGACATGTTCAAAGTCCTAAACTTGTGTGTCACTGGAGCAGAGATGTGAGATTCTGGGTGAATAATCTGTCTTGGTCATTGATGGTCTGTGCAGTGACGCGTGGTGAAGGAGCAGAGGAAGAAAATGGCAGAAGCGTAGCCACACACGCTGACCACCTCTAAGGCGGAGCAGCACTCACCGGTCCCTTTTATAAAATGCATTTGAGCTAGTTGGCAATCCCATCAACAATGCAGTGTTACAAGAGGAACGGCACCTGGCTCAAATACACAACCGAAAGGCCCCTCTCAAGCACAGGAGACATTTAGGGTCTTTCCAGAACACTGGAATTTTTGGCTTTGTCTTCAGTTACGTAGGATTGTTAACAGTGGGAATTAGTTCTCCTGTGTATCTGTTGGCCTTGGTCTGAATGTTTTCTTGGCAAAACTTCCAAAGGGATCTAATGTCTCCAAAAAAAATATTTCTTAACATGCAGGTAAACTCATATTGCTTCATCACATAATTTGGTTTTTATGAGCAAAGGTAAATCTGTCCATAGGGCGACATGTGTTTCTGAGATCTGACCCTGTATCAAACACTGTTTTATGTTAAGAGAATACCGAGGCTAACAATTCCAGCAAGCTTCCTATGTCCATGGTGCTTGCATTTAAGTCAGAGAGACAAAGAATAAATTATTAAGAAAAATTACTGCATGTGGCAAGCTCTGTAGAGGATTAAAAACGGATTTATGTAATAGTGTCTGGGTGTCTTTAGATTGGGTAGTCAGAGATGGCTTCTCTGAGGAGGAACATTTAAGGAGCCTTTGAATAACACAAAGGGTTGCCTTACAAAGAATAAGAGACCACTCCAGTCTGAGGTAATAGCTCAAAGCAGAGCCCTAGATAGAAACAAACTTGGTGAATTCCTGGGGCAAAGGGAGCCTGGTGGCCGCATTGTGGTGGGCAAGTGGTGGCATGAGCCGGTGTTGAGAGCAAGGCAAGCGTTAGAGTTTGAGGGAGAATGTTAAGAAATGAGGCTCTAGAGGGTCATGTAAATACAGGGGTGGGCAAAAGTGGGTTTGCAGTTGTGAGTATGTGAAACACAGTTTATTCTTTTACCATTTATTAATTATTGCTTTATTTATTTGCATTACAACTGTAAACCTACCATTGCCCATACTTGTATGTAGTGGTTTGAAAATTTTCCTAAGATGAGGAAGAAGCAGCAATTGAAAGATTCTGAGTAGAGACACATTCAGAGCTGATTTTGGAAATGACCCAGGCTGCTCTGTGGGAGGGGCTTTATGGGCGTGAGTGTGAAGATGGAAAGACTGGTGTAAGTCTGTTACAGTGGTCCCGCCGAGAGAGCGTGGTGCCCGTGGGGGTGGAGGGAAATGGGTATTGAGAGAGATATGAACAATCTTCAGGACTTCAGAAATTATTTTACTTTATTTTAGGCTTTATTGAGATAGTTATCATTGCGTTTTGATCGGGTGTGGCGAAGCGAGGGAGAAGGAAGCATCAAAGATGACTCAGGGCAAATGCATGGATGATGGAACCATTCACTGAAAAAAATGCAACGGAACAACTTTGGTTGGGGAGGGGCTGGTTAGAGGCGGTGACTCGGTTCTGGAAAAGGTGAGTCTGGTGTCCATGGAATAGCTAAGTGCGGATTCTGTCAAGCGAGTAGCACATGTGGGCATGGAGCCCAGGAGAAATAGGTACCTGGGCTGAAGGTGAAGATTTGGACATTATTAAATTATAAATGGTGATTTGTTCCCTTGGAGTAGATGAAAATATCTAGCAAAAGAGAAGAGGGACCTAGGCAAAACATTATAAACACAGGAAAAACAAAAAACAAGCCCATAACAGAGCCTGGGGAGGGGTGTCCAGAGAATAGGAGGAGGACCAGGTGGCTGTGGCGTCATGGGATCCGATGGAGAGGGTGGTGAACAGTGTGAGAAGTTTGAAGATGTCCAGTGAGTGCTGAAAAGCACCCGTGGAGTTTACCATGGGAATATTATAGGTGGCGTAGGTGAGAATTAAGTAGAGTGGTTGGGGTAGAAGCTGAACTTTTAGTGGATTGGGAAGTTGGATGGTAGGTAAGGAAGTGAAGACAGCTAGTGTAGACAATTATTTCAAGAAGTTTGCATTTGAAGGGAAAGAGAGACATAGGGTGGTGGCTGGGAGGGGTCATGGATCTGACATTTCAGCTGATTTTAGTTAAAATAAAAAGAACATGGATGTGGTATCCAGCACATCTGGATTTGAATTTCTCCTCTACCAGAGGTGAGATCTGGAGTACGGTGGCCAGGACACAGTAGGCTTTCAGTATGTGTTCGCTGAATGAGTCAAAAAGCTCATTCATCTTCCGGGAGCTACAACATTCTCATTTATAAAATGCTCACCTGTACTCTGGTTTCTCTTCAGGTCATATACATCTTTTGCCTTTTTATAAAACACTGGCCTGACTACTTTGTCGAAAGGCTTTAATGAAATAGAATCATTATTTTTTACCCTTGAGTTTCCACTTATTCTTGGACTTGACTCATTCAGTAAGCCTTCTGAGCCCCTCCAAGTATGTCGTAGGATACCCACACATCGTAATAGATTTGTATTTAGTTACATTATATTAATATTTGAGTTCATTAATCACCACCGTTTTTGTCAGGCCCTTCCTGTTCCCTTATATTGTCTCACGAATATGTCACACACGTAAATTAGCCCAATAACTTTCCAGAGGTATTTCTCAAAGTGAGTTTTGCGAATCCCTGAATCAGAATCTTTGGGAATTGGGACCTGGAACCCTGCACTTACTTAATCAATGCCGCAGGGGTAGTTTGCTGGCGTTCAAAAGTGGGAGAGCCCTAGATTCCTAATCACAGCACAGATCTCTTCAGCGCGGTCTGGTAGTTCTGCGTTCAGAAGTCAGAGGTGCTGGGACTGCTACCCCAGGGGAAGGCGTTCAGGTCTTGATTTTCAAAAGACCAGCACTCACAGTTCCGTGTGGTAGATAAAAGGTAGGAAGGAGTAAGAATTGTGTGTTAAAAGAAATGTAGTTATTTCTTTTGTTTATGCATTCCACAGATTTATATTGAGGAATTCAGATGAGTCAGAAGAGGGTGAGGAAGAGGAAAGACAAATAGCACCTAGAGTCTAGGCGTTCTACCTGTATTGTGAGCTCATTTTCATGGGCTAGAGAGACAAGATTTGCTTACTTAGAGAGCCAGGAGCTATGTTGGCCAGTGAGGTTGGAAACAAAAGCCTCAGTGTGAAAATCTCAGGTGTTCACATAAGGGTGTGGTTCACTCATGTGGCCACACGAAGTTACTGGATTCACATGCTAAGGCCTGAAGTGGATATGGTTTGTTGTGTGTCATATATTTTCCTAACACACTAGGCACTCAAATCTCTACAATGATTAAGGGAAAGTAGCAACCAAGCTTTGCTCCCTCCTTCCCCAGCTATTTAACTGTTCATTCAATGAACATTTTCTGAATTTGTGCTTGAACTGCGCTGGAGTAGGAGCTGCAGGCGATATGAGGAGCAAAGTCAGATTCGGCTCATGGAGCCCATTGGCTAATGCGGAGACAGAGTAATCAGATATTAGCTAAGATTCGGTGGGGGCAACAGTTGTACTGAGATGCAGTTCAAGCCCTGGCTGGGTGGATTAGTCCCACTGTCCTGGGGAGGACAGTGCTGTCCTGATACACCAAAGTTGCAAGGTTTGCTGTTTGTTTTTTTTCTTCCATTTTAAAAAAAAGATATTATTTATTTATTTTAAGAGAGAGAGTAAGGGAAGGAGAAAGAGAGGGAGAGAAACATCAATGTGTGGTTTGCCTCTTGCACAACCCTCACTGGGGACCTGGCCTGCAATCCAGGCATGTGCCCTTACTGGGAATTGAACCGGTGACTCTTTGGTTCTCAGGCCAGCACTCAATCCACTGAGCCATACCAGCCAGGGTCTCAAAGTTGCAGGTTTGATCTTTGGCCAGTGCACATACAAGAATCATGAAGTAGAACAGCAAATTTATGGGGTTTTTTCCTTTCCTGTCTCTCTCCAAAATCAATAATTAAAAGAAAGAGATGTAATTCAGATGTAATTCACAAACCATGCAGCTCACCCTTTTAAAGTGTAGAATTCAGTGTTTTTTATTACATTCTCAGAGTTGTGCAACTATCACATTTAATTTCCAAACACTTTATTACCTCAGAAGGAAAACCCATGCACTTTAGCTGTCATTCTTAAAACCTCTCACCCCCAATCCCCACCCTTGCCCCCAGTGCTTGGCAAACACTGGTCTACCTGCCATCTCTCTAAATTGGCCTATTTTGGATATTTCATACAAATAGAATCATATAACATTTGGTATTTTGTGACTGGCTTTTTTCACTTAGCATAATGTTTTTGAAGTTTAACTGTGTTGTAGTTGACTTGTGCTTGGGTAGACTAATCTTAGTCCCTGCCTGGGATTGCACACTTTTTTTGTGAAGGGCCAGGTAGTAAATAAAGTCTTTGAGGTCCAGATGGTCCCTGTTACTAATACTCAACTTTGCCATTTTAGCATGAAAGTAGCTACAGCCAATATGAAAACAAATGAATGTATCTGTTTCAATAAAACTTTATTTACAAAAATAGGCAGCAAACCAGATTTAGCCTTTGGGTTAGTTTGTTGACCTCAGATCTATGTACGTGTAAGTACTTAATTCTCCTGACAGCTCTATGAAGTTACTATCCCCATGTGACAGGTAAGACTGAAGCATACAGCTAAGTGGCTGAAATGGGATCAAGCCTAGGTTGTCTGGCTCTAGGGTCAGTGCTCTGAATCTGGGCAGTTTTTTACAAGTTGAGGCAAGGGCTAACCTAAATAGGGGGGAGAAATCCATGACTTAATGGAAGCAAATAAAAGACAGATGTCAGTCTGTTAGTTTCCTTCAGGACGCACCAGTTGAGCTGAGACCTAAGCACAAGGAAATGTTAACCGGCTGAAGGGAAGGGGTGTGGGGTGGTGCAAATGGCTGTGGCAGGTGGGAACGCAGCTCGTAAAGGCCCTGAGAGAAGGTAGAGTGACCTGAGTCCTGGGCTTGGGGGAGAGGGGTGTGTGCTGAGGCCAGCAAGATGCCCTGGCGTGGACCACACAAGACCTCCTAGGCTGTTAGGGAATTTTACTCTCGATCCAGAGCAGAGAGAAACCATCAAAGGGTGGAAAGGGTAGTGTGATCAGATTTACTGGTTGCAGTGGAAACAGATTACAATGGAGTAGACCTAGTGGCCAGGGCAGTAGTACAGCACCCAGCTGATGGTGGATCCCGCAGGAGGGCTAGGGGAGCTGAGAGACCGGATGCCAGAGCTGTGTGGAGGCAAATGTGGCAGGATTTGGTGGTAGGCTGTACTTGGGGATGATAAACGGTGGTGGTGTCAAATCTGTGAGATGGAACCATGAGTGAGAACAGGTTTGGGGAGAAGTAGGGCAGTAGGATGTGATTTCAGTCCTGGAATGCTGAGTCTGACAGGGAAGTGTTGTTTTCTCCATGGTGACAACATGGATTTTCCAGGGGGAAAATTTGTAAAATAAAAGAATTTTGAGGTAGTAAACTAGGACTTACCTTCTAAACTCACTTTTCTTGTTCGTCAAACAAGATCTCAGTCTTCCTATTACAGTGTTTATTTTTCTTTCTTGCTTGCTTGTTTGCTTGTGGTTGGTTGGGGAAAAATGTGTTGTGAATTGTCCCCCTGCTTCCTCTGTTAGTTAATAGTCTCCCTTTTGTGGTACATAACAGGCCTTTTCCTGTTTATTCTTCAGATATTTTAGGCTTTTTATGTTTGTGTGCCTGTGTGTTTTTATTCCCTTAATTTGTTTTTTCATTTGTTTGTTTATTATCATTTCCATGAGAAACAGCAGAAGAGGAGGCCCTATTAGTTTTACGTCCATTCCCATTGGATAATAGCATGATTAGAATTCTTTGGGCTGGCTTTTGGAACACGTGGTTAAAATGTGTTGCATTATTCTCTGAATTTAGTTATCTTTGCCATGGTCTGTCCCAGTGAACAGTGGGTTGGCAGTATTGTTGTAGGGAACAGCACCAGGGTCTCATTAGTACACACCCTTTTATTCAGGACATTTTATTAGTTGAAGAAGGAAACTGCCCAGGAGTTATTCAAACGAGGATTAGGTAAGACGTAGACCGAGTAGCCGTTGCCAGTACGTTCTTTTTCTCCATATAATAATAGGCCTGTTGACCCTCCACACTTTTAGCATTTACTAAGTCTTTAAATCAGCAAATATCCATTGAGCATCTTCTCTATTTGGCATTGTGCTAAGGGAAGCAAAAACAGCAAAACATAAATGTTTCATGTTCATACATAGACTAGGAGAGAAACCACATGCAGGTGCATGACTCTAGTACATGAGGAGCCAGTGGTAATTCCATAGATAGAAACAAACTGTTGGGTTATATGTATAGCTCTCCTTTAATAGAAATACAGCAGATCAAATAACATTGAACATACCATCTTTCCAATTTGCTCTTTTTCACTTAATATGTCCACATCAGCACATATATATGTCTGCTTTGTTTTTTTTTATTGGTTAGAATTTTTGTTCTTTACATGCATAATCTAAAAGAATGCATGGGAAACTGTTAATTAATGTTATCTCTGGGGAAGGAAAAAAGGGAGGCATTGGGAAGGTTAAGATTAACTTTTAATTTCTATTACTGTTTAAAAACATGTTTTATGAGGATTATATATTATTTTCTAACAGTAATAGTAATAGGTAAAGATTCAGTGAAGTATTGTGGGAGGCAAGAGCCAGAAGAGATTATTTCTACTTCCCTTTAGGAAAGGGCTACGTCCTTTTGAACAGGCAATGTCCTGTTTTAACAAAGGGTGATTGAGTGCCCACCAAGTGCATTGTGCTGGGGTTTCTCTGAATGCAGAGGGAACCAGGAAGACTGGCTATTCCAGAGGGTACATAGCATGACGATGCATAAAAAACTGAAACTTAAGCCCTGGCTGGTGTAGCTCAGTGGATTGAGCTCGGGCTGCGAACCAGGCATTACAGGTTCGATTCCCAGTCAGGGCACATGCCTAGGTTGCAGGCCACGGCCCCTAGCAACCGCACATCGATGTTTCTCTCTCTCTCTCTCTCTCTCTTTCTCCCTCCCTCCCTTCCCTCTCTAAAAATAAATAAATAAAAATTAAAAAAAAACAACTGAAACTTAATTGGGGAATTGTAGTGTTACCGATGTTGGGGTTCTCAGGTTCCCCAAGATAGAAATCGAGAGGAAAACCCCAGAGGCATTTCCAGACAGATTTTATTACCCTTATGCTCCAGCATAAGGTAGTCAGCACAGAGGAAAGGAAGGTCCTCTGAACTGGCTTGGGTTGGCTCTTGGCTGCTTTTATAAGCTGGGAACAAAGCAGGCTTGCGTGAAAATGCGGGTTTTTTGAAAAGGCAGGCCTGTGGAATTTTCCATGTCAGAGTTGGGTGACTTCCTTTTCCAGCTGCGTGGCCTGGTAACTCTGTTCCTGCCTGGCTTTGAGGCCAAGCTGGTGGAATGAATGCCCATTACTGCCACCCTGGGAAGGTCACATAGAGGTCAAACCTTCATCAACTGTGAATGCAGGTTAGCAGGAAGGTAGAAGGGAAATAAAATCAGCTACCTCTGTTTTTGAGTAGGAAATAGAGGGGTGGTGACATTTTTGCAATCCAGTGTTCCTTATGGCCCTCTGGCCTCCTTGGGATCCCAGGCCCGGGTCCCTACACTGGCCTAGTAGCTATCCTAGTTTGGTTGAAGAAATATGGTAGGAGTCAATATAGGATATGAGTAGAGAAATCATGGGACATGAGTCAGGAAAAAGTAGACTGGAGTCAAATTATGAATGGCCTAGAATGTTAGGCTAAGAATTTATAATTTATTAATTGAGAATTAGGAAATGATCCAAAGATTTTAATGGGAGTGAAAGGTCAAAGGAATGAATGTGGGACTGAGTGCAATAAGCCTATTATCAATAAGCCAATAATGGAAAGACAAAAAGAGAAATTCGTAGATAGAAGGAGGTTGTAAAGCTTTTTCAGGGACTTTATGTAGTAGAGAACATTCTTGGAGAAGCCACGTCCTTGCAATGCATTGCGCCACGTTTAAGGGAGTGTGTAAAACTAGTGGTTCCTATGCCTGGGGTAGCCGCTTGTGAATTCTTACCACCAGGGAGGGCTATTGGAGTCAACATTTTAGATGAACTTTTGTGAAACTTGATCTTTCTGAGACCCAGTAGCCATGGTAGTTCTATAATGAGCTTTATAATGCACTCAACATTCATACTCTTTAATTGCACTTAACTCTGGTGCTTCCATTTAGGTTCTCTTCCAGCTAACAATAGGAGTTGCCAGCTCACAGAAGGCAGATTGAATAAGAACAGAGTGAGGGATTAAGTGTATTTTTATGGTAATGAACGTAGAGAAACTCTTTTCCATCCAAGCCTCATTTCTCAAATTCAGCCAGAGATTTTCTAAGAATAATTGTGAAGGATACTTATATGGGCCTGAATAAAATTCACTGAGTCTGAGTATATTTTCCTATATCATATGTATTTCTTATTTGTTTTTAAAAATCAGAATAGAGAACTCCATTTCATGACATTTTAAGAAACTCATCCTTGTAATAGGTTTTGTTGTTCTTTTTTTTTTGCCTCTTTTTTTTGTGTGTGTGTGTGTTTCAAACATCTGTTTACTATAAGGTTCTATTCTCTACATGCCATTTTGAGAAGAGTTTTATTTTATAAAACATTACCCTGGAAATTAGAAAACAAAATCCAACCGTTAAAAAAAAATCTCATCCATTCAGATTAAGTTGCTTTAAAGCATGTGGCTCTCAACTATTTTTTCCCCAATGGATCAGACTTTGAAAAAGAACAAAAGGTTACTTATCCTGCCATAGGGTAAGCTATTTGACTGTGGTTCCCATTGAATTAATACTGTTTTCCAGGGATAAGCCAGTATGAAGAAAATGCGAGAGAAGTGTGTCAAGGGATAAATGAAACGGCGCATTCAACACCATTTAATTGAGCGCTACCAAGGTGTTTAATTGTACCGGGGACATCTTTGTTTCCCATGAGCAAAGGGCCCTTGTTGAGTGTGGAGGGTTCTGATTTCCAGGATGACGAGGTGTTCTTTAAGTGTGGACAATGGGTTAGTTAAAAGCCACGGAGTTTCCTTTCTCAATCGTTTTCCCGAAGGTGTGTTTCATTTGTGCAGTTTCCTCTGCTGACTGGACAGTTCTGGGCAGGGGTTTGATCTGACTGCTCCCCTCAGTGTTTTTTCCCCCCTTGTCGCTAGTAGATTGTAATCAAAGTAGGATAGGGATAACTTAAGGTTTCCATTGGAAAATTTTTGATTGTTTTACGTTTGAGTTTCTGTCCCGGTCAGGGAGTGTTCCTCAGTCTAACCTCAGATTAGATTAGGTGCTGTAATTCGAACAACCCGGTTAGAGCCCTGGTTTTCCTGCCTGTTTTCTCAGCTGGGGAAAGTTCCTTCCTGGTCCTCGGTGAGCTCGGTACCAAGCCCCCTTTGTCTGGCATCCCATGAAAGTGAAATGACCCCTCATCTTGCTTGGAAATTGTTCAAAATGGCTGAGGTGGCCAGGTGGACACGGAATAGTGTACTTACACTCCATAGACGCATAATGCAGTTTTTGTACCCAGTTTTGTGTCAGGATTTCACCCCTCCAAGGTTATTTAAAAGGGACACCTCTGCTTGCTCCCTGCCATGCTGTTAACTCCGCTCAAGTTAGTGCTGATTGTGTCTCTGGGACCTAGTAGTATTTCTGATGAGTTTCTTTTTCATGCTCTATCACCTAGAAAGAAAAATCTCTCTTGGTCCCTTAAAGGTAGGAGGAGAGTCATCTTTGTTTTTTGTTTTTGTTTTGTTTTGTTTTGTTTTGACTTTCTGCTTTATTGTTATGATAATGATAGGTCCCTCCTTGCTTTTATACCTGCTCTTGATTAATGTATATTATGTGCCTGTGACTCCATCCTGGGATCATAAAAACTTGTTCTCTAGTTTTTTCTGTTGAGGAACAAAGTTAGCCCTCTGTGCAGTTGTTGGTAAGTGCCAGTATTTGTTTAAAATGATTGTCTTACACTGGAGGCAAAAAAAAATCTCAGTTTTCAGAAGATATAATTATAGGACAAAATGTGGTATCTGTAATTCTTTCGTTAAGTGAAATTTATACAGAACAGAAATAATTCTGCAAAGCCTAAACTGTCCTGTTGGCTTGTCAGAACTGCATTCAGTTCAGCTAACAATTATTGAGCACCCTGTGAGGTATAAGTCACTGGGCTGTACCTACTTAACTTGGTAATACAGAAAAAAGTGCAGTGGGTTCAGAAAGGTAAAGATCCAATGACGCAAAGTACAGCTTTAATATCTGATCAGTCACATACTTATTAAACAGTTGTAAGCACCCTAAAATTCCATTTACTTAGATTCTCTTCTATTCTTCTACCCCAAGTCTGGGCTGTATGTGTACATATGTGTGATGTGTATGCAATGTATGTGGTCTGTGTGTGTACGTGTGTACATGCGCACGGGTGTAAGCAGGGACAAAGGCATGGCGAGATGAGACCTGGTGTACTTGATGGTGGTGACAAGACTGTGAGCCTTGGGTGCAGTGAGAAGTGGGTGTCCAGGCTTACAGTGGTCCCGGTCCAGCAGGGTGAGGAGATCGGGGGACACAGAGAGTTGATCCATGTGTGCAGGGCTACTAACCCTTGGCCTCAGAGCTGAGGACGGATGTCTGCTGAAGCTGAGCGGGTGGGAGGCGTGGGGAAGTGTGGCGTTTGTGTGGGGCCCGCTCCTGCCTGGGAAGGAAGGGAAGGTCCACTCTGAGTGTTCATATCTTTCCCTTGACTCCTGCCTGGTTAATAAGAGTCAAAGTTAGGACTTACCCATCCACTATGTGCTGGAATCTGTTCACTGTAAGTGAATCAGTAATAGTGTCTTGAGCTGAGTGCTTCTTTATTCTGTGAGGAAACTGCTCTGTGCCACACAACAACTCAGTAACAAAGGCAGGATTTGAACCCAGGTCAGTCTGACTCTAATTGCAGCTCATTTATAGTTAATTCAGCGGCAATATATTTTCCATGATAAATACTCCATGTTAAATGTAAACACTAAACTGCCACGACTTTATGGGCCTTTTAAAACATCTGCAGCTGTTCTAGGGTCTGTCTTTAAACGCTGGCTGATGTTGGTTTAGACTGTGGTCCTTCTGGGAGGGTTAGGGACGCTTCTCTTTGCTTAGGGCTCCTCGTGTGGCACTGTGCAGCCCTGCGGGGACTTAATTCCTTTGTCAGTAAAAAGTAGTAAAAACTATTGTCTTTCATCAGCTAACTTGTGGCTTTAAAGGATCACTCCTACCAACAAAGTGTTTCCAAAACGGCCTGGATGAACATCTGAAATTTAGACCCAGTCCTAGAAGGTCTGTGAGATGGTGCACACACACACATTCCTGGAGTGACAGACTTCGAAGCTTTGATGTGTTCAAATTGTTCCCGAGGCTTCTTGTTTCATAACTGCTCTTGTCCTTTTTAAACAGCTGAGCAGGAAGACACTCAGAAGAAAACCTTCACCTGCTGGATAAACTCACAGCTGGCAAAGGTGAGGAAAAAGAGAGCAAATTCAGCTATAAATTTATTTAACTTACCTCTCCCACGCCCTCAGCTTGGGTCCCCAAAATGGCACTGGTGACATGTAAGTGTTGAAAGAATGTGCTGTCACCTTGGTCTTGTTTCTGTGTGTTTGTTATTCTCTCTTAACACACCCGAGAGGCACTTTGGCTAAGGACATGGGAGGCAGTGCTGTAAAAATTCTGAAAGCAGCAACAAATCTGTTATTAAATGAAACGATAATAATTATGATTCCTGTAAATTGAATGCTACGTGTTAGACACTGTCCTAAGTTATTCAAACGTACAGATAGATGTTCCTTGACTTATGGCAGCAATTTTCAACTGGCGTGCCGCCAGAATTTTTAAACATGCAATACCTGACTGCTCTAGTCAGGGGCACTGACCTCTTTTCCTGTAGATTGTCACATGAAACAATGACAGCGGCCAGCACAACAGTAGCTGTCCAGTGTGAATGAATCAAAATTATACCTAATTTTTTTGTCAGATAGACAAAAATATATATATTTTTGGTGCGCTGCAGCATTTAATAATTAGTTTATGTATACCATGTAAAGAAAAAGGTTGAGGATTGCTGACTTACGGATTTTCATCCCAACAAACCCATCACAAGTTGAAACTGTCATGTCAAAAATGCATGTAATACATCTGACCTACCAAACATCATAGCCCAGTTTGGCTTACTCTAACTGTGCTCAGAACATTGCACTAGCCGACAGGTGGGCAAAGCCATCTACCGGGGAACACACTGTGCAGGGTCAGGTGTGTGCCCTCGTGATCCCGTAGCTGACTGGGTGCTGTGGTCGCTGCTGCTGCCCAGTGTTGGGAGAGAGTATCATACTGCGTATGGCTAATCAGGAAAAGATCAAAATTGTAAATTTGACATATGGTTTCCACCGAATGCATATTGCTCTTGCAGCATTGTGAAGTCAAAAAATTGTAACTCAAATCATCATATATCGGGGACTTCCTGTACTGACTACTCATTACATTTTAATGATATCACAACGTTCCCATGAGATAGACAGTGTTATTCCTGTTTACAGAACAAGGAAAGCAATGTACAGAGAACTAAGATCACAGAGCTTGTTAGTGATAGTGCTGGGATACAAATCCAGGCAGTCTGGACCCAGAGGCCTTGATCGTAATCACTGTGCTATTCTGTCTCTCAGTGATGCCAGGTGCCTGGAATAACCTAGATACAAAATGAATGAGCCTCTTCTCACGGGCCAGCCATCCCAACGCAGTGCTCGGAATTCTAAAAAGGGTAAATTCATAAATAGGCTACTCCAGAGATGTAATCTGCTTCCCAAATGGGTCACTATTGGCTGATTCTAAACGTCTTAAATGCCGCTTCTACGCACAGGTCTTAGGCTCTCAGTGGAAACTGCAAGAGTATTGTGTTACTGGAAGTTTGCCACGAGATAAATGAAGTTCGCTACTTATCATGTTTGGATATGTAACTTCGTGTGTTCTCTATCATTCTGTTCATTAAGAGGAAAATCACTGCTGAGTCTCAGCTTTTGCAAAGCTATAATGCACATTTATGAGCTTCTGACAGGTACTGTTTTCAGACCTGAGTTTGAGATGCTTTTCCTTGTGACCTTTTGCAGCACACCCCTCCCTCGGTTGTATCAGACCTGTTCACAGACATTAAAAAGGGGCACGTCCTCCTGGACCTGCTGGAAGTACTCTCTGGGCAGGAATTGGTAAGCTCTTAAAATGTCATTTAGAAACTTTTGGTTGACTTTAAAAAAATTGGTATTTCGGAGTAATATATTTTGCTTGAATTTCATAGCCTCGAGATAAAGGATCTAATACATTCCAATGCAGACTCAATATAGAACATGCCCTGACATTCCTAAAAAGCCGATCGGTGAGTATGCATTTCACTTGGAAATTCATTGGAGAGATTAATACTGTGAAATATTTTCCCCTTTCAACCTGAAGTTTTTTCTTTTCTAGATCAAGCTAATAAATATTCATGTTACTGATATTATAGAGGGAAATCCATCCATTATTCTCGGCCTAATTTGGACAATTATATTACACTTTCAAGTAAGTAGTTCGATGATATGAAAATTATTTCTGTTCTAATTTCCACAGTATGAAATAAGTGTAATACACTAAGTGTGACTTGATGTCAGACTCACTCCTGAGCTTCTTCCAGAAATAGAACACTGGAAGTCTTGCTAAGTGGGACATATATAGCACCTCTTTTGCCATTTATGTTATTTTTCAATTGAAAATTGAAAGCTGAATTATCATAATATCCTGAATTATCCATGATACAGTCTGAATAGAACCTGTCAAGGTAAATTTTTGCTTATTATCGTGTATCTACTTTGGCAGAAGAGAGAGTAGAAAGCTTCTGCAATAAATCCTTGAAAACGAACCCATTAAACTTTTAAAATCTCCTTATTTTTGAGGACCCTTGCCCAGACTAATAATTCTGCAACATCCAGTTTTTTCTGTGTATTTGTTTCTTAATGGTTTATATTCAAAGATGCATTTTAATTGACCCCATCTCTGCAGATCCTGTAAATTAGGAGCTCTGCTTAGTTCAGTTCAGTATGAATTGGCAGATGTTAACCATCAGTAAAACCTCTGTAAGCATTGTGGGGGCTGGGTATCTGCTTGCCCTCAGTATGGAACGTCACGCTTGACTGAGGGCAAAGAGTTACCCAGCTCCACTGACAGAGAACCAGAGTGTAGCCCCAGATGACAAATGCTGTTATCCACGCATTTGGCTGTTTCTCATTTTACCATGAGTAAACTGTCGCTGTTATGTGATACTTCTTACATCTTGTTTTGGCTGAAGGTTTTGCCTCAGTGCTGCTAACTTACGATCCTGTGTATGTAAACTGTCATTATGTCTTCCTTAGATTGCAGAACTTGCCCAGGCTCTTTCTTGCAATTACAATCAGTCTTCCCTGGATGATGTGAGTGTGGTAGAGTCATCTCCTACCTCAAGCCCTCCAGCTAAGAAATGGTCCAAAGCCCAAGAAAGGTGGCAGATGTCCGCAAAGAAGGCTCTTCTCTTATGGGCTCAGGAGCAGTGTGCCACGTAAGTGGTTTGCTAAGACCAAAGGAGGTACACAGGGCAGCTCTACCCGCCAACACAGCATTATTGACCTCTGGGTCTGAAATTCAGGCCAGTGCTCACTACCCGCTTCCTCTCATAGTGCATCTACCAATGATGGAAGTCTGTGAGCTCAGCCACTCTTGGTTTCACAGGCTAGAAGGTGGTATTGTTTGGGTAACTTACCTCACTCCCATCTGCATATGTATCTGGCCTCTTACTGTGTGCCGATAAAGTGGCCTTTCTGTATGCCTTCCTTTAGGCACAGTTCCCTATGATCTGGAAGGTGGATTCAGGGTCCAAAATTTTTACCATACTACGAGCTCTTTAAAAGTCAAGACTACGTCTTAATTGACTGTGTATTCTTAGAACTTCGTATAATGTGAGTTCATGGTAAGTGCTCCATAAATATGCATTGAGTGGATGAATGAACACATAAGTGAATAAGTAACCCATTTATAAGATTATCTCCTGGAGCTGTATATGACTACATTGAAAGACTACAGTCCCCTTGTTTAGTAACTCAGAGCTAGTTAGGAAACAGACAAGAGTGTGCTTTTTAAAAAAGTAGGGATGATGAAGGGAAATTAGCGCTCATAATTTCTTTTTTAGAAAGGAAAATGTTTTCTGCTCTTGGGAGACATTTACTTTTTCATTTTAACCAACTACTGGGAGGGAGTTTAAGAAAAATAAAGAATTAGGATGCAGGAGAACTCTCCAGGGGAAGAGCCGTGGAGTTCAAAGGGCATTCCTTGTCACATCGCAGTGTTGTCTGGATGAACAGAGGCATGAAGATGTTGCTGAGCCTTTTCAAAAAGTGTCAGGTTTCTGAGCAACTCCTTCCTAATGAAAGACAAAGATGCTAATTTCTTCTTTCAGCTTTACCTTTCTTTGTCATCCGTCCTCTGTTGTGTGAGGGACCCAACCATATTTATCTTATAGGTTATAAGTACTGAACCAACTTTTTCTTGAACCTCCTGGAGACGAATTTATTTCAGTTTTCTAGAGTTTTAAAATCCAAACTATAGCATGTGGGAAAAACATTATTATATCATGTTCAGATTTGTTTCATTTATGCATAAATGAGCTTTAAACCCTTTCAAAGTTCACATACTTTACTTAAGTTTATCTTTTCCCCATGTTCTTCCTTATTTTAAAACTATAGAATTTGTGCTAAACTTGTTAAGATGTAGTAATCAATTTTTTAAGTGATTCGTCAGGAATTCATCCTCCCTTTTTTGACCATCGTTGGTGGTGTCATTAGCTACCTTTCACTTCAATGTTCTGTCATTCTCTGGGACTCAAATGTATGACTGTGTTGTAAGATACATGTTGTGGCTTATTATTTCTGAATGATTTGAGACTTCGAAATGAGCTAGAACCTCCCAGCCACCCTGGAGCATAACCCTGCCCTCTCTAAGGCCTGGTAGCAACACGTTCTTTAAGGCATTGGTTTCTGCTCCTCAGGGCAGAGCTGACCTCATAGCCAGGTGCTTTATTGAGTCCAGTCCCTGTCAGTCAGCACTGGGCTGGTTCTGGCCCCCTCAGCACTCTGAAGGTGGTCTGGCCTGCCTTGAGCCCCAGCCCCGGTCCCTTTAGCTGCCGACTTAGTTTAGTGTCTCAGGGCCCACTCTGAAGCCAGAATACCTGGGTTTGAGTCCTGGCTCCCTGCACTTCTGACTGGTGACCTTAGACAGTTTGTGTTTGAATTTCCTCAGTCATCAAATGTGGACAATACTAAGTTACTTCGTAGGATTATTATGTGTATTGTAATAATTGTTTTAAAAGCATTTGGAATAATTTGTGGACATAGTAGGTAACACACATGCATTTTTAAAACAAGGCAAAAATCACTGGCTGTTATATGGTTTATCATGGTCATAATGTAGGCTTTGTGTCTTAGGGAAAACCCAGGTCATCTGAAGCAGACTGTTTCTTGAGTACCTTTTGTGATTTGATTTATATCTTAAATTAGTCCATTGAATTTCCTTGTGTTTTTTATAGGATATTAAAGCAAACTGTGGTTGTTCTAGAATATTTCCCATAATTTGTAGGCAACTGTGCTTTTTTATAATATCTTCATCTCTTGTCAAATACAGAATAGTGATTCCCTTGTCAGATACAGATTCATGATTAATTGAATGATTTGAAATATATACATTAAGCATTAACATTTGCCACCTACTGTTTGTGGGGTGAGCCTACGGTGGCGGACAAGAAAGACAAGGCCTTTGCTCTCGAGGGTCTTGCACCCTAGTAGGGGAAGCAGATGTGCAAGTATGATAATTGGCAATTAGCTTAGGAAGGACTTACGATGATTGAGAGCGTCAAGCATAGGATGGGGGTCATCTATATCTTAGGTGGGTATGGTGCACCTCTTTGGGGAAGAGCTTGCAGCCGAAGCTCTGAGCTGAAACTTGCAGGAGAAGGCTACAGATATATGCATGTCTGGGAGAAAGAGCATCCTAGCAGAAGAATTAAAAAGAGCATGACTACAGGGATGTAAAGCACAATATAGGAAATAGAGTCAATAAGATGGTCATAACTATTTGTACAGGTGGGTACTAGGAATATCAGGGGAACACTTTGTAAAGTATGTGATTATCTAACCACTATGCTGTACAACTGAAACTAATGCAAATAATATGGAATGTAAACTATAATTGAAAAAAAACAACAACATTTATCAGATGCCCCCCCCAAAACCCTTCCCCCAAACCCAGCATGACTATTGAAGAACAGGAGTGAAGCCAGTGTGGCTGTCACAGTACAAGGGAGGGGTGATTTAAAGGGGGAGAGGAAGGCAGGGACAAAGTTGTGTGTGGCTTTGTGGGGCAGAGTGAGAGACGTTATTTTAAATACAACGACAAGGTCCAATTTTTCCCAAAAATTTGTTATTGTGGTAAAATATACATAAGATTTACCATTTTAAGAGTCTAGTTTGGTGGCATTAAGTACATTCACATTATTTTGCAGCCATGACTACTATCTATGTCCAGACTTTTTTCATTTTGCTAAACTGAAACTGTGTATCCACTAAACAACTTTCCCATTCCTCCTTCCCCTCAACCTCTGGCAACCTGCAATCTACTTTTTTAATATATGAATTTTACCTTAAATGAGGAGAATTGTAAAGCATTTGTTCTTTTGTCAGTGGCTTCTTTTACTCAGCGTAATATCTTCAAAGTTTATTCATGTTGTAGCATGTGTCAGAATTTTCTTCCTTTTTAAGGCTGAATAATATTCCACTGCGTGTATACACCTTATTTTGTTTAGCCATTCATCTGTGATGACCAGTTTTAAGTAAGGGAGTGGCATTGTTTTGGCCATAGTATATAATTTAAATTTGTCCCAATGAGAAAGAAAATTGTTTACCCTAGTGAAGGGAACTTACCTCTATGTAGAGGTTTAAAGTCAGTCTTGAGCCAACAGATTGTTGAATGAGGAGCATTAAACTTGAGTATCATCATCACTTGGAGGGCTTTGAAGGACATGTTTTGGGCCCACCTCCAGAGTCTGATTCAGTAGGTCTAGGTAGGGGCAGAGATTTGCATTTCTAGCACTTGTGACATTTATGATGCTGATGCCACTGGTCCAGGGGCCACACTTTGAGAACTAGTGTTCTGTAGTATCACGAGCCTCATCAAACTTGGCATTTTACTTTAACTTGACCACAATGTTAAAATGAAATATTTTCCCAGAATGATTTATGGTTTATTTGATTTACTTAAAATTTTTTAATCACTGTCAAAGAGAGTGGGGGTGCTTTGGTATAACCTTTTAAATAGTATTATCGTGTTTTTATTCTTTTGTGATAGGTCGGAGGCTGTCAGTGTGACAGATTTTAAGTCAAGCTGGAGAAATGGGATGGCTTTCCTGGCTGTCATTCATGCCTTGCGACCAGACCTAATTGACATGAAGAATGTGAGGCACAGATCCAACCAAGACAATCTGAGGGAGGCCTTCAAAATTGCAGAACAGGAATTAAAAATCCCCAAACTGCTGGAACCAGAAGGTAACAAAGCTTCTTTCTTTTTCAAACAATGTCTAGTATGACGTTGATATGACAATACTAGTATCCATATATAAGGAAACATAACAGCATTAGCTTTTAGTCCTGGAGGGTTTAACTTAAACACTTAAATTTCATGAAATTAAGACTTTCTGATATCGGGGACTTCTGGCCAAGGTGGAGGCATAAATAGATACACTTTGCCTCCTTGCACAACCAAAAGAAGGACAACAACAAATTTAAAAACAAAAAGCAACCAGAACTGCCAGAAAATCGAACTGTATGACAGTCTGAAAACCAAGCAGTTGAAGAAACATTCACTCAGACTGGTAGGAGAGGCAGAAGTGGGCAAGTGGGGGGCAGAGAGGACACGTGGCAAGGTAGTGGCTGGTGGACTGGGAGGTCCCACATTTGCACGGATAAATTGGGAGGAACAATGGAGGGACAAGACAGACCACACAACCCAGCGTTCCAGTGTAGGCAAAGACAGCCTCAAAACCTCTGCCTGTAAAAATGTATGGGGGTTATGGCAGTGGGAGAAACTCCCAGCCTCACAGGAGACTTCACTGGAGAGACCCACAGGGTCCTAGAACATACACAGACCCACATACCCAGGAATCAGCACCAGAAGGGCCCAATTTGCTTGTGGGTAATGGGGGAAGTGACTGAAGCTGGCCAAGAGCTAGGCAACTGGCACTGTTCCTTCTCTGAGCCCTCCCTCACATACAGCACCACAACACAGAGACATGGGTTGCCTGCCCCGATAATTACCTAAGGCTCTACCTCTTACAACATAACAGGTGCACCAAGACAAAGAAATATGGTCCAAATGAAAGAACAGATCACAGCTCCTGAAAAACAACTAAGCAACAGAGATAGCTAACCTATCAGATGCAGAGTTGAAAACACTGGTAATCAGGATGCTCAAGGAAATGGTTGAGTATGGTCACAAAATAGAGAAAAAAGTGAAGGCTATACAAAATGAAAGGAAGGGAAATGTACAGGGAACCAGCAGTGAAGGGAAGGAAACCAGGACTCAAATCAACAATTTGGGGAGAAGGAAGAAAGAAACATTCAACCGGAACAGAATGAAGAAACAAGAATTCAAAAAAATGAGGAGAGGCTTAGGAACCTCCTGGACAACTTTAAACATTCCAACATCTGAATCATAGGGGTGCCAGAAGGAGAAGAGGAAGAGCAAGAAATTGAAAACTTATTTGAAAACATAACAGAGAACTTCCCCAATCTGGCAAATGAAATAGACTTCCAGGAAGTCCAGGAAACTCAGTCCCAAAGAAGTTGGACCCAAGGAAACACACACCAAAGCATATCATAATTACATAACTTGAGCTTAAAGATAACGAGAGAATCTTAAAAGCAGCCAGGGAAGCCCTGGCTGGTGTGGCTCAGTGGATTGAGTGCTGGCCTGCCAACCAAAGAGTCACTGGTTCGATTCCCAGTCAGGGCACGTGCCTAGGTTGCAGGCCAGGTCCCCAGATGGGAGTGTGTGAGAGGCAACCACACACTGATGTTTCTCTCTCTCTCTCCCCCCTTCCCTTTGCCTCTGTAAAAATAAAAAAATAAAATCTTTAAAAAAAAAGCAGCCAGAGGTTCCCATTAGGGGTTGCCATTAGACTGTCAGCTGATTGCTCAAAAGAAACCTTGCAGGCAAGAAGGGGCTGAAAAGAAGTATTCAGAGTCATGAAGGCAAGGACCTACATCCAAGATTACTCCATCCACCAAAGCTATCATTTAGAATGGGAGGGCAGATAAGGTGCTTCCCAGATAAGGTCAAGTTAAAGGAGTTCATCATCACCAAGCCCTTATTATATGAAATGGTACAGGGACTTATCTAAGAAAAAGAAGATCAAAACAATGAATAGTAAAATGACAACCAACTTACAACTATCCATAACCAAACCTCCAAACAAAAACAAAAATGAACTAAACAAACAGAATCACAGAAATGGAGATCACATGAAGGGTTGGTCATAAGTGGGGATGAGGTAGGAAGGGAATGGGGGAAAAGGTACAGGGAATGAGAAGCATAATTGGTACGTACAAAAGAGACGGGGAGGTTAAGAATAGTGTAGGAAATGGAGGAACCAAAGAACTTACATGTACAACCCGTGGACATGAAGTAAGAATGTCTACTAGTTAGTTAACCTCAGGTCCTCTTGGCTTCCTCTCTTCCCATGCTGTACTATGCAGGGGATGTCTGCACAGCTCGCACTGAGGAGAGAGATCCCGCCTTCCTTAAGTCTACTTAAGTTATTTGAAATTCTTCTGCACAGGAGGGTTGTCTGTTCTCCATTTCTTTATCCAACCATTTATTTATATCAATATGGACACGTGGATATTTTATACTTTGGTTGTATTCAATACTACTTTATTGTTCAAATAAAAAAAATTTAAGGTCAAAGCTTTGGCCATTTGGGAACTCTTTCAGTTGACTCCTATACTCCTTTGATAAACCTCCTTTCTTGTGGCATTTGCTTGTTTGTTGGGGGGTATGTTCTCACTTCTTCGCACTGTAAGTTTCTCCAGGGTCATTTTGTATATTTCTTACCCCAGTCCTGGGATAGCCGTTTCTCTAATGAGCCCTGGTTCCTTTTATTAGAGATGTACATATATATGGATGCTAGAGGGACTCATTGCTATAGGTAATTAGCATTTTAGACTCCATTTGTTTTCATGAGTTGAATTAGATGATTGTAAGTTCACAGTGGTTCTATATGTCTATATATCATACTTGTCATTACTCTTGTCCTGTGTTGCTTATTATTAATTCTTCTCTTTTAAAATATGTTTTGTTGATTATGCTATTACAGTTGTCCCATTTCCCCCCCTTCACTCCCCTCCACCCTGCACACCCTCTCCCACCCACATTCTCCCACTTTAGTTCATGTGCATGTGTCATACTTATAACTTCTTTAGCTTCTGCATTTCCCATACTATTCTTGCCCTCCCCCTATTTTCTACCTACCATCTATGCTACTTATTCTCTGTACCTTTTCCCCCTTTCTTCTCCCACTCCCCTGTTGCTAACCCTCCATGTGATTTCCATTTCTGTGGTTCTGTTCCTGTTCTAGTTGTTTGCTTTTGTTTTTGTTTTAGGTGTGGTTGTTAATAATTGTGAATTTGCTGTCATTTTACTATACGTGTTTTTTATCTTCTTTTTCTTAGATAAGTCCCTTTAACATTTCATAAAATAAGGGCTTGGTGTTGATGAACTCCTTTAAATTGACCTTATCTGAGGAGCACTTTATCTGCCCTTCCATTCTAAATGAAAGCTTTGCTGGATAGAGCAATCTGGGATGTAGGTCCTTGCCTTTCATGACTTGGAATACTTCTTTCCAGCCCCTTCTTGCCTGTAAGGTCTCTTTTGAGAAATCAGCTGACAGTCTGATGGGAACTCCTTTGTAGGTTACTATCTCCTTATTTCTTGCTGCTTCTAGGATTCTGTCCATTTTTACCATGGTTAATATAATTATGATGTGCCTTGGTGTGTTCCTCCTTGGGTCCAACTTTTTTGGGACTCTCAGAGCTTCCCGGACTTCCTGGAAGTCTACTTCTTTCACCAGAATGGGGAAGTTCTCCTTTATTATTTGTTCAAATAACTTTTCCACTTGTTGCTCTTCCTCTTCTCCTTCTGGTACATTTGGATGTTGGAATGTTTAAAGATGTCCTGGAGGTTCCTAAGCCTCTTCTCATTTTTTTTGAATTCTTGTTTCTTCATTCTTTTCTGTTTGGTTGTTTCTTTCTTCCTTCTGGTCCACTCCATTGATTTGAGTTCCAGTTTCCTTCCCATCTATTGGTTCGCTGTACATTTTCCTTTATTTCACTTAGTGTAGCCTTCATTTGTTCACCTATTTTGAGACCAAAATCAACCAATTCTGTGAGTATCCTGATAACCAGTGTTTTGAACTGTGCATCTGATAGGTTGGCTATCTCTTGGTTGCTTAGTTGTATTTGTTCTGGGACCTTGATCTGTTCTGTTTGGGCCATTTTTTTTCTGTCTTGTTGCACCTGTTTCGTATGTAGTGAGGGGCGGAGACTTAGGTGTTCACTAGGGTGGGGCAACCCAGTGGCTCTGTTGTGATGCTGTCTGTGGGGGCGGGGTCCAAGAAGGAACAGTGCTGCTTTCTCTGCTCTTTTTCAGATTTCAGTCCCTTCTGCCACTTCCCACAAGCAAACTGGGCCCTTCTGGTGCTAATTCCCATGTGGGTGGGCTTGTGTATATTCTAGGACCCTGTGAGTCTCTCCAACAAACTCTCCTGTGAGGCTGGGAGTCTCTTCCTGTGGCTCAGCCCCTGAAGGTGTTTTCAATCGGTATCTGAGGTTTTATTTCCCAGTGCTGGGACCCTGGGTTGCAGGGTCTGTCTCACTCCCTAGTTTCCCCTGGTTTATCTGTGGTAAATGTTTGACTTTTCATTATCTACTTTTTTGTTAATTTTCCCCATCCTTTGTTCTATTACCTGTTTCGTATTACTGTTTTTAAAATACTTCTTGCATATTTAAAAATTTTTTATTGAATTTATTTGGGTGACACTTGTTAATAAAATTATGTAGGTTTCAAATGTACAATTCTATAATACATCATCTGTACATTGTATTGTGTGTTCACCACTCAAAATCAAGTATTTTAAATCTCCAGATCTTTGTTATTAGTATAAAATACTTTGTCTATTTTAGTATGTGAAAATAACTAGGCAACTAATGAAATAGTTAATATAATAAAATCAAATTTACGTTCTATGAATGATTGCCCGTAATTCATTTTAAATAGTTTAAATAATAGATCAGAAATATGAAATGAATCGTGATTATTTATGCAAACCAAATGCCAATATTTAAATAAGGGAATTATCTTTTGACACAACTTTGTTAAAAGTATTTAATCATTATGCTTAGCTTCATGTAAAATGAGAAGGTTTTTAAAAGATTGTCTAGCTAAGCTGGTATCTTTATTTTATGTATCTCTTGATATTTACATTTTTAAAAAAAATTAACAGATAGAGTAACTCAAGTCTTAGGGATCCATCCTTTACTGAAACACCATCCCCAGCTTTTTATTAATACCTTTATGTGCTTACTGCCTTGAATTTTAGTATTTGCATATAAATTAGATTCACTTTCTTCTTCAGCTGACTTAGAGTAGTCATTGGGTCCACGCATAGTAGGTTGTATTTGTTGTTTGTTTTTCTCCTAACTGTAATCTTCCTAAGGGGAAGAAGTCTGAAGGCACCTAGCATCTACTCAGGTGTCTAGCACCTGCTTATGAATGATGAAAGGGATGGGTCGTAAGGCCCCTTACGTCAAGGGCTAAGCCGTACAGTAATCCTGTCTCAAGACTTGCATTTGTTGGCTCTCTGTGCATATTTGTTAAATTGAGTTTAACTGAATTAATACAGAAGATTTTCTTTTCAATAATCTTTGTTGGTTGTTTTGGGAACATCCCAAGGGGCATCCCAAAGTTATGTGTTTATTTTTTCTGTGACATATTACAATCCCTTCTTTGTGATTTGGTGATCTGCCTAATTCATTATATATCTGGACAAGTTCCACACTTAAGGAATTTATAATACTTTTAGAAACTTTGTTTAATTAGGCATTTTCCAAATTCATTTCACGATGGACTCCTAATACAACACAAAACTTGGCCCATAGAAGGCTCTCAGTGAATATATGTGTTCCGTAAATGAACGAGTACAACCTTGTGGCCACCTTAAACAAGTCTTTCATAGTAGAATATATACTTTTGGAAAAGCTTTACTGAGTACCTGCTGAGACCAGTGTGTTAGGAAAGAATTCCAGTTGCTTTATGTGTCTACACTCTGGGAGAGTTTCTGCACTGTGTCTGAAAAGAGGAAGGCTTTATTTCCCCCTTCCACCGTCCCTGGCTACTTGTGCTTTCATACACACAACATGCACAGTGTATTCTGAGACTATGCATGTCCTGTTGCCAGGATTCAAGTCCCATTGCCATGTCCTATTGCCAGGATTCAAGACCTGTTTGGTTCTAGGTCTAACTTCTTAGCCACTGCTGTTTTGGAGCAGGGGCTAGTGCCCAGAGATTGCATGGCTAGTTGACTACTTTGGTTCATATCAAGGCTGTCTTATGCATAGCTTGTTCCTGAGTATTAATTACAGTAAATCACATTTATAGTTAAGTGATAATGTCGTATCTTGCAGATGTGGATGTGGTCAACCCTGATGAAAAGTCAATCATGACCTATGTGGCGCAGTTCCTGCGGTATTCAAAGGATCTGCCTGGGACTAGAGGTGAAGCTCAGGTGTGTCTGAATAAGTACAAATCAAGTTCATTTTTGTTGTACCCTTCTAGTGGTTTAATTTTAAGATTGAGGTAAAACTTGCATACTGAACTTAAATGTACAGTTTCCTGAACTTTGACAAATGCGTATGCCTACATAAACCATACTCCAGTCATGATATAACACGTTTCTGCTACAACTGTCCCGTTGTGCCTCTTCTCTGTCTGCAGTGGCCGCCCCATCGACCAGGTACTCCATCTTCTTTCACCAAAGATTAGTTTTACCTGTTTTTTTAATAATTTTTTATATACGTATTTTTTTTAAAAGATTTCATTTATTTATTTATTTTTAAAGAAAGGGGAAGGGGGGGGGGAGAGAGAGAGACAGACAGAGACATTGATCTGTTGCCTCTCGCACGTAACACCATTGGGAACCAGGCCTGCAACCCAGATGTGTGCCCTGACCAGGAATCAAACCTGTGGCCTTTCTGTTTACAGGACAAGACTCAACCAACTGAGGCATGCTGGTCAGGGCTTTTAAAATTTTTTGTAAGAGTTTATTTGATCCAAACTGATGGCATATGTTATAGAACAAGATCTCAAATGCTCCTTCTTGTACTTTTTGTTTTTAAGTTAAAAGTGCTAATTTATTAAACTTTCCTGAATTACCTAAAACAGCTTTAGGTAGGCACTACATAGGACAAACTAAGCAGGTTTTTAAAAAATCTAGTGTTATCAAATTTTTGTCTTTTGTAATTTAAGCAGCCCTATTGAGATACAATTTACACACCATAAAATTAAACCATGTAAAATTTACAATTCTATGATTTTTAGTGTATTTACAACATTGTGCATCAAACACCACAGTCTAATTTTACTTCATTTTTATTTTACCTGTTTTTTATTTTCATATAAATGTGATAATTCATGTAAATTGAAGCAGTGCATTCTACTCTTAATCCTTGTTTGTTGAGACACTTGAATTACCATCAGATTGCAACTTGATTATTCAGTTGTTTCCTTTGGCTTTTTACACAAAATGTTGTGGGTAGACATTTCATAAAAATCACTGAGCTGAAAGTATTTACTATTCTGCATCTATGAAGGTAAATGAGTGCTGTGAGTTTAGTAAATGTTTTGGAATATTATTTTATGATTAAAGTACTTTCTCAGACATGTTTACAAGTAGTCATATTACTTAATTTTATTTCACAAATTTAGGCCTTTATTTTTCCAACTGTTGTGTTGAGGCACCAAGCCGGCTTGTTGCTGACTCTGGAAGTGAGACTTGGGCTTCTTATTCAGTTGCCTTCTGACCTGCTGAGAAGCTACCCATTTCTAATTAATTTTCATATTGAAAAGTAGAATGAAAAATTCAACCATTCATGAAATCAGATGCAAAAAATATATAGAAAACACTCTTAATAGAAAAAAAGGCAAAGCAAATGAAAGCTAAAAGAAAATGGAAATAAGAGGGAACTTCTTTTGTCTTATCCTTCTTACAGTAACACTTGTTTCTAAAGTAGGTAAGTTGATCACCTAAGCAAGAATCTAAGGAGAAACACTTAGTTTCTCGCTTCCATAGGAGAGTACAACCAAAGCCGTTAGTAGTGTTGTTTTTAGGATCTTTAAAACATCCAAGGCATTTTCGATGTCATTGTGTTTGTTGGATGTGGGCATCTCTTGAATTAACCCATATTTAGATCTATTGTGTGGAGCCACAAAAAATACTTTGTGCTTTGAGACAAATACTTTGTCTCCCACCTTCTGAATTCCCTGACTGGGCTAATGCTCAAATAACATGAGACAGATTAACAGGAGAAAACGGTCAAAATTGATTACTCGTACACGTAGGAGGGTGCCATCAGACTATGAGACTCAAAGCCACGTTGGGTAGTTGAGGTTTACTTACCATTCCGGACAAAGGAGAGGGAGGCAGAGGTCTGGGGCTTTTAAAGGGAAGGCGGGCGAGGCCATTTATGGGTACATGTGAAGGAACAAATATGTGGTAAACTATTTCTTGCAGGGCCACCCAGAAACAATGGGATACAGAGAGGAGTCTAACAAACTGGCTTTGCTAGGTTTTTCTGTCTGCCACATTTACTTTATATTAGATACTAAGTGATGCTTCCTTCCTGTAAGCATGTTTTTTCTCTTTGAATTCCTTAGACAAAGGTTCTGTGTCTTGTTTCTTAATAACCAGCTTAACATTTGGGTTGGCAAAACTTTGGTTCCCCTCAATTGGACAGCAGTATTCTGAAATGCCTACTATAAACAAGTAACTTAGAATAATGTTCCCTAAAACTGAAGAATAATGGAAGTGAATAAGATGCCCCCCCGCCGCCGCCACCAATTGGGGGCTTTCTTGACCTGTTTTTTTTTTTTTTTTTTTTAGCATATTATCTTCAGGTGCTAGTTTCAATTTGTTTTAACATTTAAGGTGTTATGTTCACAAGCAGAATTCCTCTTTGGCACAATGAGTCACTGGTGTGTAATGATTGCATTATTTCACTTATATTTGAAGTTGTTAATTTTATTGTTAAAGAAAATCACCAAGTCTGTTTAGGATAGAGGTTTAAATGTGTGTGTGTGTGTGTGTGAATTTCAGGGAAAGATGAAAGATGCTATGGTCTGGTTAGCACTTCAAGAGAAAAGTCTACAGAAGATGCTAAAGGATTCAGAAAATGAGACCTACTGTAAAAAGTATGAAGTAAGTGCGACTCTTGTTTTTTAAAATATGTTAACTTATTTAATTCTCTTCAGGAGGTACGGCTATTATTAATGCCAAGTATGACTTTAAATGGCACGTTATTTGCAGTTTACTCTTTCAGAAAAGTAGGATTTTTTAGTTTGTTTTTAGAAAAAAGCTTTTCAGAGTGAATTATTTAAATACTAAGTTAACAAGTTTTAAGGCTGAATTCTAAGACTTCCAAATTTTAATGTGCATATGAATCACCTGGAGGATCTTGTTAAAATTCAGATTCAAATTCAGTAGTTCTGGGGTGGAGCCTGAGAGTCTGCGTTTCTGACCGACTCCCAAGTGGTGTCCATGCTGCTGTGTCTAAGAGAACCTTGGATAGCAAGGAGTTAGAGTGAAGACTGGGAAACTGTGGTCTGTGGGCCCCGCCACCTGATTTTGTAAATATGGTGTTAGTGGAGTATTGTCATGCTGGTTAAAGTACTGTCTGTGGCTGCTTTTACACTACAGAGGAGAGGTGAATGGTTGCTACCTAGACCATTTGTCCACAAAGCTCAAGATTTTACTGTTTTGCTTCTACAGTAAAACTTTTGCAGTCCTGGTCTAGAGCAGAACATGCTTTTTAGAATGAATATTGAATGAAATAAAAATCAGGAAATTGGGAATGGGGCCAATTCCAGCATTACAGAACAGGGCCTCACCCAACGAATCACCACACTTGAACATTTGCAAAGCACCGGGCACCTTAGTGACCAGCATTTTACATTTTACATCTTGCTGAATATGGTATTATTTTTTTCCAGTTTTACAGAAGTAGAAAACGTGATTTAGAGAGACTAAGTGATTTATCTCAGGTTACTTAGCTACTGAAAGGCAGAGGTGGGATTTGAATAGAAGTCTAACTTTAAAACCTGAGCTCTTTTTGAGTCCTGATGCTTCTCCAGGGTAAGCAGTTATTCCCTGTACCATCTTGAAAGAGACTAACAGGAGCCCAGGTGAAAGTTCCACAGTCCTGTTTCTTAGAACCTCTTGTCCCTGTGACTCTGTGCCCCCCAGTTTTCCATCCTGACTAAGGTGGAGATGCTCTTGTCCGTACACAGCCACTAGCACCTTGAGGCCTCCACTTCCCTGTCTGTCAGGTGAGGAAGTTGGGTGAATCCAGCCTTTCCACCGCCAATATTCAGTGGATTGAGTAATTTGCAGGCCACACCATCCTTTTTGCTTGGCGCCATCGGGGGAGAAGGGATAGATGTTCTTATCTTCCTTTCATCTGAACAGCGTAGGCTTCTTTTGCTTCTTTCCCCTTGGCTCTGGCCTCATAAGAGGAGCAGTATTCATTGAAGCACCTTGCTCTCACATATGTCTTTGATTTGGTAATGTACCACAGATTCAGGTTTCTTAACTAAACATCTTTATGAAGTTAATAATTATCAGAAAGAATTCAGTTTGCTAATAAAATTTATTTTAAAATGCCGCCAATAATAAAGGATAAGTTTTATAGAATTGACTACTCTTGCACACTGGTATTTCACATAAATATGAATCAAGAAAAGTTTATTAAAATTTTGAGGGCAGAGACAAAGTTTTCTCAAAATGACTTGAGAAGAATTGGCTGAAGCTTAGTTTATCACAGACACCTCAAAAACCATACCATTTATACATAATGACTGTTGTCGCATAATGCTCACTTTCATTTATTGGTATTTTGTTATGAACATGTATTTGGGAAGGGTAAACAAATTCATATTTTTCATATGGCATCATGGCTTGTCCTCTGGACCTGAATGTCCTCACTTCTCCATTCCAGTAGAAATCTAATAGTGCAGGCAGGAGACACAGCATGTGACCTTTGTCACTACGATGGCACCTGAACTATCAGGGCTCACTGAAGAAACTGGATCAGTGACAGGATCCTGAATTTAGGGAATTTTATCTATAAGTAAAAATTTAAATAGAAGGTATAGCTCTGGACCTTACAATTGCAGATTGCATTTTGTAAACTGATTTAAACATTTCAGTCCTTAAATACTCTTCTAATTATAGAGCCTGCTGTCCTTTTTGGAGTCATTCACTGAAGGAAAAAAGCCCTTTTTGGACATCCTGTCGATGAAGGGGAATCTGGATGAGCTGAGTAGAGATCAGCTGCAGTTGAGAGAAGCCCAGGATGGCCTCCACTACCAGGTGACTGTGTTATGTGGAGTAGAAGAACACGTTCATGGGGCAGCTTGGTTTGTCGGAAGGGAATTTCAGAGTTCCGTATTGTGTTAAAGACAGAGTAGATGCTTCAGTAGAAAGTTGGGAGAGTGCTCTTACATTCTTTCAGTCTCGTTTGGTAGTGGTTGATATTTAAATAGGAGTTTATAGCATTCTACTTCCTCTCTGCCATGGACCAACTATCAACAGATGTTCTGAGTGGACCGGGATAAACCCAGAGAGAATGTGTAAGGATGAATGTGTGTGTGTGTTTGTGATTCCAGTCACTGTAAATTCATGGAGACTTGTGTTGTGGCCCAGGGTATGGTGTCTGTTGGTGCACAGATTGTTTGCACTTGAAAAGAGCATGCATACATTTTGCAAGTTACTGGGTATAGTGTTCCATAACATCAATTAAGACAGTGATAGTGTTCAGATCATCTGTGTATTCACTGACATTTTGTCCATTTACATTCATTGTAGTAGAATCCTTTAATTTTGTTAAATTTTGCTTCATGTATTTTATACTTTGTTACTAGGTATGTACATTTATGATTGTTATATATTCCTGATGAATTGATACCATTATGAAATATTCCCATATATCTCTGGCATATTGTCTTTCTTTCTTTCTATCTTTCTTTCAAGATTTTATTTATTTATTTTTAGAGAGGGAAGGGAGGGAGAAAGAGAGAGAGAGAGAGAGAGAGAGAGAAACATCAATGTGCGGTTGCTGGGGGACATGGCCTGCAACCTAGGCATGTGCCCTGACTGGGAATCGAACCTGCGATGCCTGGTTCGCAGCCTGAGCTCAATCCACTGAGATACACCAGCCAGGGCCGCATATTCTTTTTCTTGATGTCTACTTAATCTAATATCAATACAATCATTTCAGGTTTCTAATGCTGATGTTTGTATGGCACACATTTTTCTTCATTTACTTTCAATTAGGTTGAAAATATCTTAAAAATGCATAGGCAACATATAGTTGGATCTTGCTTCCTATTCACTCTGACAATCTCTTTACTTTTTTTCTATTTTGAAGATTTTTTATTGTATTTTTTCCATTACCATTTAGTCCCCTTATGCCCTCCTCCCCCTGCAATCACCACACTTTTGTCCATGTCCACGAGTCCTTTTTCCCTTTTGCTCAGTCTCTCCACCCCTCCTTTCCCCAGCCCCATTAGCTGTCATCCTGCTCTATCTGTGAGTCTGTCTCTATTTTGCTTGTTAGTTTAGTTTGTTAGTTAGATTCCATACATGAGTGAAATTATATGGTATCTGTCTTTTTCTGACTGGCTTATTTCACTTAGCATAATGTTCTCCAGGCCCATCCCTACTGTTGCAAAGGGCGAAGCTTTCATTTTTTACAGCCAAGTATTATTCCACTGTGTAAATGTCCCACAGTTGTTTTATCCACTCACCTACTGATAGACACTTGGTCTGGTCCCATATCTTGGCAACTGTACATAGTGCTGCAGTGAACATAGGGGTGCTTATGTTCTTTTGAATTAGTGTTCTGGGTTCCTTCTGATATATTCCCAGAAGTGGGATCACTAGGCAGTTCTATTTTTAATTTTTTGAGGTATCTCCATATTACTTTCCACAGTGGCTGCACCTATATGCATTCCTACCTACAGTGCAAAAGGGTTCCCCTTTCTCCAATCCTTGCCAGCACTTGTTGTTTGTTGATTTATTGATGATAGCCATTCTGACAGGAGTAAGATGATATCTCATTGTAGTGTTAATTTGCATCTCTTTGATGATTAGTGATGTTGAGCATCTTTTCATATGTCTATTGGCCACGCGTATGTCTTCTTTAGAGAAGTGCCTATTCAGGTACTTCACTCATTTTTTTAATTGGGTGGGTTTTTTTGGTGTTATTTTGTAAGTTCTTTATAAATTTTGGATATTAACCCCTTATCAGATATATTGATGAATATGATATTTTCCCATTCTGTGGGTTTTTATTTTGTTGATGTTTTCCTTTGCTGTACAAAAACTTTTTAGTTTGATGTAGACCCATTTGTTTATTTTTTCTTTTGTTTCCCTTGCCAGGGGAGATATATCTGATAAAATATTGTTATGGACAATGTCCAAGATTTTGCTGCCTATGTTTTCTTCTTCGATTTTTTAGAACTGATAAATTAATTCAGCAAAGTGAATGGATACAAAATTAATATCCCACAGTCAGTTGCTTTTTTTATGCTAATAACAAACTAACAGAAAGGGAAATTAAGAAAAAATCCCATTCACAATCGTTGTCAAAAAGAATAAAATACCTAGGAATAAACCTAACCAAGGATGTATAAGACCTGTACTTGGAAAATTATAAGACAATGAAGAGAAAAATAGAAGAAGACACAAATATGTGCGTGGAAGCACGTACTGTGTTCATGGATAGGAAGAATTAACGTCATTAAAACGTCCATACTACCCAAGTCAATCTATAGATTCAACTCAATTCCTATCAAGATTCCAGTGACATATTTCACAGAACTGGAACAAATATTTAAAAAATTTACATGGAACCGCAAAAGGTCCTGCATAGCAAAAGTGATCCTGAGAAAGAAGAAAAAAGTTGGAGGAATCATGTTACCTAATATGAAACTATAAGGCCACCGTAGTCAAAACAGCATGGTACTGGCATAAAAACAGACACAGAGATCAATGGAAGAGAATAGAGAGCTCAGAAATAAACCCACAGCTTTACAGTCAACTAATATTTGACAGGGGAAGCAAGCACATACAATGGGCTAATGATAATTTATTCAGTAATGGTGTTGGGAAAATTGGACAGATATGTGCAGAAAAATGAACACCACGTTCTTACACCACACACAACAATAAATACAAAATGAATTAAAGACTTACATAAATGGTAGACAATCTCTACCTTTTAATTGGAGTGCTTCATCGGTCAATAATTATTGTAATTATTGATATAGCTCAATTTAGGTTACCATTTTACTCTTTGTTTATTCCCATTGTTTTTTTATATCACTATTTTTTCTTTCTGCCTCATTTTAGATTGTTAGTATTTTTAGAATTCCATTTGAATTTATCTATTAGCTTTTTAACTGTCTTTCTGTCATAGTTTTAGTAGGATTAAAATATACACTCAAATTTTTAGTCTACCTAGAGTTATACAACTTCTAAGTTATTGTATAACTTCTAATAACAGAAATTTGCAATTAAATTGTTTCATTTATCTCTCATTTTATGCTAGAGTTGCTTTATATATAAATAAATGTATGATACAAATGTGTTTTAAAGTCTCCATTACCATGTTATGTATTGTTGCTCAAAACAGTCATACATTAAAGAAATTAAGAGAAAATGTTAGCCTTCTATATTTATCTAGATGTTTGCCATTTGTTATGTTCTTCATTTCTTCGTAGAGATTTGAGTTTTCCCGTTTGAACTTATTTTCCTTCAGCCTGAAAAATCTCCTATAGCTTAATTTTCTTTGATGTTTACACATTTTTATTTTGCCTTCATTTTTTGGGACATCTTTATTGTGGTATAGTTTGCATACCGTAGAAATCACTGATTTTAAATGGATAACTAAATGGTTTTTAGTGAATTTACAGAGTTGTAACACAGATTGCGTGATCTGCAAGTCAGATATGCTCTTTGGGCCTGGAAAAGTTTGCCGATCCCTGCTCAAGTCTCTTGGCCATGAGCAGCGACAGCCTGTTTTAGAATACGTGTTTCACACCAGTTTTGAAAAGTGTTAAGTAGTATCCTAGTGGTTTGAAAAAGCTGCCCTGTCAGAGCATCTAACTTTGGCGAAGTGGTGCAGCTCCAGAAATCCTCGTGTCAGTGGCTGTCCTTCTGTCTGGGGCTGTGCTCTCCCATTGCAGCTTTGGCGGAGCCCCGTGAAGGGCAGGAACTCTCTGTTGTGAATCCTCCAAGATGGCACGAGAGGAGGAGATACTGTCTCTAAAATTCAGGGTGTCCCAGGCCACAGAGACCTGGCCTGATTTTTGGAATATGATTTGGAAAAATTACCCCACATAATGAGAAAAACGATAAAAAGAATTTTGCAAGATATATGCTGCAAATTGATAGTAACTTGAAAATCCATTCCTTAGGTAGAATGTAGCTCATTTTCTTGGTGTGGGAAAATGAGGCATATTAATTTTAAAGTCGTCAGATATAGCAAAGAAAGTACCATCTAGATAGTTTCTGGTGCAATTGTTTGAGAACACAGATATCTGAAAGCATTCTAGTAAATGGTTTCATTTTAAGCCTGCTATAAGTAATAGCTACATTATGTTATTTTGATCTGACAAGATCTTACATAAATTTTCAGCCAAATTCAGAAGTAATTTCCAACAGTGAGAAAGGAAGTGTGGAACCATGTTATCTATGTTAAGTGAGAAAGCAGAGGGTTGAAAGGTAAACATTGCTTTTATCTTTCCTCTTCTGACTGCTCCAGAGAGGACAGTCGTGAGGCAGAAAGCACACCTGTGGTTACATTCCAAATACATGCAGCTTTCTTTTAGTGTGGAAAGAATAACAGTTGAATTAGAGGTATTATTCATAGCTTGTCCTTACCTCAATCACTTACAAATTTTGTAGTTTATTTTTTGGCAATTGCACAAATAATTCAGATATATAAAAGTGCATGTAACTTGTTTATGTTAAAAACTTGTAATAATGAAAACTTCGTTGTTTTTCTAACGAAGCTTAGTGGTATATCGTTAATGATTTAAGGTTATAGAGTTGTCTTTTGCCATATGCCTTTTGAGAAAATAAACTTGCAAGACAATTAAAGCCAAACAAAGTGCTACGTGGTATTATTTATATGTAGAATCTTAAAATAAATGTCAAACTCTGAAACAGGGTAGAAAAGTGATTGCTGGAGACTGGAGGGAGGGGAAATGTTTCAGGGAGAGGTTGGTAAAGGGTATAAACTTTCAGCTAAAAAATGAATAAGTTTTGAGGTTCTAACATAAAACATGGTGACTGTAGTTGATAACACTGTATTATAAGATTGAAATTTGCTAAGAGACTAGAACTTAAGTGTTCTCACCGAAAAAAAAAGATAAATATGTGAGGTGATGGGTGTGAGATCTATCAGTTGCCTCCCATATGCTCCCCAGCTAGGGATTCAACCTGCAACCCAGGTATATGCCCTAACTGGGATTCGAACCCGTAGCCCTTTGGTGCATGGGACGATGCTCCAACCACCTGAGCCACCAGCCAGGACTGTAACTTTTATTTATATAGTTGATCCTCAGATATAAAAGATTGCATTAAATGTACTCTCCCCTTCATGGTAAATGGGTCTGTGCCCAGCCCAATTTGTATTTTTAGTCACTTGTTTAATTGTGTGTTTATATCCTTTTATACTCCTACCTTCCTTTCTTTCCCCTTTCTCCTTAGGTCATCACTGTGATGTGCTTAATGTTTATCTTTTTATTTTATGTTTTTGCAAAGTAAGTGTTATATTTATGTATCCACATATTTATAAGCTGTATAATTGATGTTATATTTACTCTGTTTCTTACTTTCATTTTTGAGTACATATATTTAGGGTGCCTCCAAGTTGCCCTGTTTGTAAACCTGATTTGCATCCAGGTGCTGCAGGTGTTCTGTGGTATGCCTTCACCATGTGTCCCTCGTCCACTTCAGAAGCCTTCTATATCTTTATCCCCAATGTTCAGCACAGTAGATTGTTTATAACTTTGCTCAATGAATGAATGAACCAATGAGTGAATGTGTGAGTGAGCAAGGGAGGGAGTTTTGACAGTGTTTAGTGGGAGGGGTGGAAATCCAGGTAGAAGGGGCAGCAAGAGTGAGACCTGGAAGGGCAGTCAGGGTTTGAGGAAATGTGTAGAAGGCATTCGTGTGACCTGGGTGCCTATAGGGAGTGATGTGAAGGCTGAGGAAGAAGGCTGCCTGCATTGTGGGGGCTTCAGTGAAGGACAGATATTTGCGAGATATGTAGGGATATCTAATGTGCATATATGATGAGGGCATGTGAGGAAAATAATCTGAATCTGTTTGTGAGCTGTAGCTGTAATGTCAGAGAACATAAGGACAGTCGACATTGGAATCTCTGGTCATTCAATACAGCTGTCTACCCCTGCTTTGAGGAGTGCCTTAAATCTTTCTAATTTCCCTCTCCTAACTGGTTATGGATTTATCAAAACATTGGTGTTTATCCTTGTGCCCTCTTTTCTTACAGCTTTTAAACTAATTGTCTTCTCAATCAGCAGGCAGCCAAATTATATTTACTTATTTGTTTATTTATTAAAGATTTTATTTATTTAATTTTACAGAGGGGGACGTAGGGAGGAAGAGAGGGAGAGAAACATCAATGTGTGGTTGCCCCTTACGCACTCCCAACTGGGGACCTGGCCTGCAACCCAGGCATGTGCCCTGACTGGGAATCGAACTGGTGACTCTTTGGTTGGCAGGCCAGTGCTCAATCCACTGAGCCACACAAACCAGGGAGTCAAATGATATTTAGAACTAAGATGTTTTCTCATTGATAAAGATTTTCTTGACTAATGGATCAGTGAAACTTCAAAGAATTCAACATATGTGTGAGGACATAAACCAGGAGAGTGTCTGCTAAAGATCACGTTCCCCTCCTCCTTTTGTTTTTCAGATTAATGAGTGGAAAACAAAGCTGAATCACGACTTGCCGTCTCCCCTCCACCAAATCGAAATGTGGCTCCAGGAGGTAGAGGGCCTGATAGATGAGGACTTGCCCACTTCCCAGGATTACTGTGAAGCCATGGCTCTAACACAAGAGAAAATGGCTTTGTTCAAGGTTGGAAAAAAAAAAAAGAAGCATTGAGAATTCTGTACTTTATTAGGGCTGCTCTTGAGAAAGACTTTGTCCTGGCAAAAGGGAAAGAAGTGTAGTGGGTATTTTCGGGTAGTTTAGAATGATTCCCCTTGGGATACATGGGACCTGGAGGATCCCTTCACAGTCTTCATGAGCACTGTGGTAGGCTAAGCTGGAAACAATAAGAACAGAGTCCAGTGAGTTCTAAAGCTACTGAAAGTCTGACAAAAAAGGAGGGGGAGCCTGGTTTAATATGTCGAGGATTGGATCTCACTAAGATGGCATGAAGAATTTGGTATATGAGATTTTTAGCATTTGAGCCCATGAAGGAATGGAGAAATACATCTGAAAACAAAAGCTTTTAACAATGCTTTTGCCAAAGAAACTCCAGTCTGCCTCTTCGTGAAACTGTTTTTGATGAAAACACTTAAAATGAAAATATTTATTCACAAAATCTTAGTTAAAAAAACACTTATGATTTCTTAAAAAGATGCAATACATGCACAGAACAAATGAATTAAACCCTAAATTACAAGGTTTGGCCACAGATCTAGTTCATAGCATGTTAAATTTCTTTTCAGAGTCTCATGGATCAAGTTGACTGTCACTCAAACAGTCTCCTGGCATTTGAAAATAGAGATGAAAAACAGTTGCCATTGGTACCACCTTACAAACTGGAGGAAATGAAAAGACGGTTCGTAACTTTCCAACTTCTGATGCCATTTATGCCTGAGCACTAACTGGTGCTTTAGGGACTAGAAACCAGAGTTTCAGATAATTTCTAATAAGTGTGCTTTAAGTCTTGTTACCAGTACCTTTCTGTTTTATGTAATAGTAACATAATAGCATGCTAAACATCCTTTCTCGTTTTATTGGATAGTAGGATGTGGTGGTAGAAAAAGTTCAGGACTTACAGTCAGAAACTGAGCTCCGTATCTTGGTGTTGGCCAACTTGTCTGCCTGTCTGAGCGTGTTTCCTCCTTTGTAAATCTGGGATAATGATGGTCACCCTGTGTGTGTTGTGGGCGGAGGTGCATAGAAACACTTCATAAACTCTAATATTGCAAATATAAAGATTATTTAATTGATGATTGTCCCCATCATCCTTTTTTTCTCATTATTTATGAGCACCTTATTAGAATGCTAATAGGAGAGTGTTTGCCTTAATACTGAAAACTGATCTTAATATTTAAATGTTGATGTTATAGTTGCATTAAGTTATACAGAAGCTTTCAGATTTAGTAAAGTATTTTGGAGATTAATATTTTTTATGGGATTTTTCAATAGGGTTATAATTTGTTCAGAATAGTCATTATATACCTAGCCACAATGCTTGTTCTACTTTGTTTTAAAAAGGTTTGAAGGTACACCTAAATACCATGGGTTTAAAAGAAAGAGTTAGACCCCTGATATTTTTTTTTAAATGCCACACGTCTCATGTTTGGCTCACAATGTTAATTTAAATTCTAAAACCTGCTCTACTTTCCAGAATCAGCAATAGTTCGGGGAGAAAATTCATTCCACTTCTAGAATTTCATTACTGTAAGTGCTCAGTTCTCGGTTTGCTAGATGAAGCGAAAGCAAAATTGGACGTTTGGAACATCAGATACGGGAGCAAAGAGTCCGTGGAGTTGCTGCTGGAAGACTGGCATGTGAGCTTCTTATTCCATGTCTCAGAAAACCGTTCTCCGTGTCTGGGTGCTGGGTTTGTTCGCATTTTCCCTGGTACAATTTCCCTTTACCTTTCTGGTTTTCAGTTGGGTGGTTTTGGTAGCTGCCATTAGTTTAAATGTTGTCTGGAGGAAAGAATTATAGGTAGTGAAATAACAGACATCTAGGGAAAGTAAGAGACAAAGTATTATTTGCTACAACAGGGGAGATGTAGTTAACCAGGCTATTTAACAAAATACAGAAAGTTTCAATGTTATTTTCATTAAAAATTTCTATTTTCATTTACTGGACATCTTGTTTAATGTTTTTTCTCACTCAGATGAATGGTTTTATTCAAAACTTAAGTTTTTTCTTAGAACATTTTAATCTTAGCTTTTCAGTTGTAAGGGTGGGGAAAAACAGTACATTTTGTGTTGAGGCTTTTTTAGGGAGTGGGCTTAGCTCTTGAAATTTATCATGTTACAAATGATGTAAATATGTGCGTTCATTAGTAAATTAAAACTAAAACATCCTAGGAATGTCATTTCTACAGTTAGGCCTTATCATCCTACTTGCTGTTTCCTTCTTTTTGGAATGATGGGCAAACAGAAAAATCCAAGATTGCACATTTCATCGCAAAAAATGAAAACTATGAAGAGTGATTTATAATTCATGATTTAAACACTCCCAAATAGAAAGCATCATTCGAAATTACACTAGACTTTGAATATTTTTATTCCATGTCCTTTCTTTGATTATTTATTTTTCACTTAAATAATCATATGATCAGAACATATTAAGGGTACAATAAATATCAGTTGTTAATTAACTCTATTTTTCCATGGCATAATTTGCTATGGATACATGATAATTTGTTAATGGTAATTCCTCAAATGATTTTGTAAGATAGATATTATCTATTTATAATATACTTTAACATAGCAAATAAAAATCATTCAATATTAACAAAAATATACGAAGTAAGAGAAACTGATATAAATTATACAGTATTGGTAAATATGTCAGATAGAAGATTTTGAAATTGCTGTGGATACTTAACATGCCTTTTCCCACCAGAGGAAAACCGTTATATAATTATATCACTACATTGAGATCCACTTTTCAGGTTTCATACCTTCTAATGTTCACACTCATGCTTCCTTCTCCTAGACCAGAACTGCCTTTCCTCACAGACAGCCCTTCTTTTCCTGCCCAAATATGTACCCTTAAAACCTACAGAAATGTGGGTGCCTAAGTGTTTCATCAGGGTTTCTATGTCTGTATCTGGGCTTCCAGGCACGTTTTAGATTGTAAACACTGTCAATATGTTTTCCCCCCCAGAAATTTATTGAAGAAAAAGAGTTCCTAGCTCAACTTGAAACTTCCTTCCAAAAATGTGAAGAAATTCATAAGAATTTAGGTAAAGCTATACAGTTACTCTTTGATGGAATGGTCTCTTAAAAATAGCTCTTCTGCTTTCTTTATGCCTTAATATTGTACATGTGCATTTTTCTTTGGAAAATTCTCACATTAACTTTTTTTATTAATATATTTTATTGATTATGCTATTGCAGTTGTCCCATTTCCCTCCTTCATTCCCCTCCATCCTGCACACCCTTTCCCACCCACATTCCCCCCTTTAGTTCATGTCCATGTGTCATAAGTTCTTTAGCTTCTACATTTCCCATACTATTCTTGCCCTCCCCCTGTCTATTTTCTACCTACCATCTATGCTACTTATTCTCTGTACCTTCTCCCCTCTCTCCTCCTCCCACTCCCCTGTTGCTGACCCTCCACATGATCTCCATTTCTGTGGTTCTGTTCCTGTTCTAGTTGTTTACTAAGTTTCTTTTTGTTTTTGTTTTAGGTGTGGATGTTAATAATTGTAAGTTTGCTGTCATTTTACTCTACAGGTTTTTTAAACTTCTTTTTCTTAGATAAGTCCCTTTCACATTTCATAAAATAAGGGCTTGGTGATGGTGAACTCCTTAAACTTGTCCTTATCTGAGAAGCACTTTATCTGCCCTTCCATTCCAAATGAAAGCTTTGCTGGATAGAGCAATCTGGGATGTAGGTCCTTGCCTTTCATGACTTGGAATACTTCTTGCCAGCCCCTTATTTTCTGTAAGGTCTCTTTTGAGAAATCAGCTGACAGTCTGATGGGAACTCCTTTGTAGGTTGTTGTCTCCTTGTCTCTTGCTGTTTCTAGGATTCTCTCCTTCATTTTTACCTTGGCTAATGTAATTATAATGTGCCTTGGTGTGTTCCTTCTTGGGTACCACTTCTTTGGGACTCTCTGAGCTTCCTGGACTTCCTGGAAGTCTATTTCCTTTGCCAGAATGGGGAAGTTCTCCTTTATTATTTGTTTAAATATGCTTCCCACTGGTTGCTCTTCCTCTTCTCCTTCTGGTACCCCTATAATTCGGATGTTGGATTGTCTTAAGATGTCCTGGAGGTTCCTAGGCCTCTTCTCGTTTTTTTGAATTCTTGTTTCTTCATTCTTTTCTGGTTGTTTGCTTTTTTTTCCCCTTCTATTTCACACCATTGATTTGAGTACCAGTTTCCTTCCCATCACTATTGGTTCCCTGTGCATTTTCCTTCATTTCTCTTATGGTAGCCTGCATTTGTTCATCTAATTTGTGACCGAAATCAACCAAATCTGTGAGCATCCTGATCACCAGTGGTTTGAACTGTGCATCTGATAGGTTGGCTAGTTCTCGGTCGCTTAAAAAAACTGACTCTGGGGCTTTTAAAATCGTTTGAGCCATCTATTTTATTTATTTATTTATTTATTTATTTATTTTATTTTATTTTATTTTATTTTTTCCTTTGGTTTGGTTGTGCCTGTTACATATGAGGGGCGGAGCCTTAGGTGTTCACCAGGGCGGGGTATTCCAGTCGCTGGGTTATGATGTTTATGTGGGTACGGGGTCCAAGAGGGAACAGTGGTGCTTGCTCCGCTCTCCGTGGGACCTCAGTTCCTTTCGCTGCTTCCCCCGAGCAAGCTGGGTCCCTCTGGTGCCAATTCCCATGTGGGTGGGCTTGTGCACGCCATGGGACCCTCCAAGGACCTCTTCTGTGAGGCTGGAAGTCCCCCTCTGCTCCTCAATCCCCACAGGTGACCTCAGTCAGTGCCCCAAGACTCTATTTCCCAGTGCTGGGCTCCTGGGTTGAGCCCAGTGCCTTGCTTCACAGTCGCCGCCTGGCTGGGTCTGCTGTTTGCCACCCCTCTGCCAGGGTCTGCTAGCTGCTGCTTGTGCGCCCAGGGTCGGCCTGCTGCGGTCTTGCGCGGATGCCTTGTGTGCCCGGTCCCAACACTCTCTCTGCCCGGTCCTAACGCTCTCTCCATTCTCCCACACTGCTACCCCCGCCTGGCTGCCCGACTTGCCCCTCCTACCGGTCTGGATAAATGCGTCTGTTTTCTTGGTTGTTTGACCTCCATTCAGATCAGTTTTCTGTCAATTTTGGTTGTTAGTCTGTTTCTAAATTTTGGTTGTCCCTATCTTAGCTGTGCGAGGAGGTATAGTGTGACTACCTATGCCTCCATCTTGGCCGGAAGTCTCACATTAACTTTTAATATTGTCAGAATACATAGTCATTTTGCCACTGTTCATATCAACTATTTTTAACAATATTTTATTAATAAAAATCTGTTTTCTAAGAGTACTTTCTTGTTTTGTTAACACTATAGGTGGAGAATATCAGAATGTTCGTGAACAATATATGATGGTGGAACAAGATATTTTTGTGTGTAGGGAAAGTCTATATAATGCGAAGTCAACTCTGCAAAATGTTGTGGCATCTTGGGCTACTTACATGGACAAGCTTCGCTTCCTGAAGTCTTGTTTTGAGGAGATGAAGAAGGAACAAATCAAAGCGGTATTTGCAGCCTCGTGGCATCTGCTCAATTCACTGTTTTGTTTTGTGACCCTCGTTTTCAGTTCCAAAATTAGATGCCAGGAAAGAGTAACCGTGACTGTTGGAAAATTCTCCAAGCTTTGGAAAGAGTTTAGTTTCTTTCTAATGTAACTTCCACAGGAAGTTTTCTCTTCGTTATAGGGTTTGTACACACATACACACATACACACACACACAGAGCTTAATTGAGGTATAATTTATATACACAGTACAGTTGTTGGAAGATATATTGCTACATTTTTTTGAATGGAAATAAAAAACTTAAAGTACTGATAGCATATAGACACATTTAAAATAAATTGATGTTTTAAAAAGTTAAAGTTTTCTATTCAATACTTGGGTATTCTAAAACCTTTCTGAGTTTTTAGAGGAGGAAAATCAAAATACCTTAGACTTCTATGGAGAGGTGTGGAAAAACTTTTAGTGCAATTAATTGTTTTCATTTTCTTTCTTTTTAAAAAGATTTTACTTATTTATCTTAGACAAAGGAGAAGGGAGTGAGAGCGAGAGGGAGAGAAACATCAACGTGTGGTTGCCTCACACGCACTCTCAACCGGGAACCTCGCCTGTAACCCAGGCATGTGCCCTGATTGGGAATCGAACTGGCGACCCTTTGGTTCACGGGCTGGCATTCAGTCCACTTAGCCACACCAGCCAGGGCTGTTTTCATTTTCTATTCATGTAATGATCTGTTTTATGATTACTCTTTGAAGTAGTTTTTATGTCTTTCATTTGTTTTCTTCTGTCGCAAATGGATATAGATAGCCCCTCAAACTAAATGTTTTCCGGGTAGAAACTAAAATTACTGAACAGAAAATAGGCTGTTACTGTGAAAGTAAAATTTGTGCAAGTATGTGAGCACAAAAAGAACGTTGGAAGTGTTGGTGAGATGCTACTTCTCCCTGTCAGCTATATTGACTCGAAAAGCAGATCTTTGGCTTTCAGCAGTTCTTCTGTTTTTAAAGTTCTTGTGTTAAAACTCATATAACTCTGAGAAAAATAGTGTGTTAAGCCTTGCAGTTCCCCAACTTTGTGCTAAGGTGCTCTGTGCTGCCAAAGAGGATGCTTTAAATTAAAAAATTTTTTTTAATTTAAAGATAATTTAAATTTTGAGGGAGACACCGCAAGACGTGTCTGTTGGACACTATATAAATTATTACTAAGTTGTCTGGACCTGCCTACTTAAAAATTAGAGCTTTTAGATCATTTTTTCTGACCTGGGGAATCCATGAAAATATTACTGAGACATTAAAGGTGCTGTGAACTGAAAATATTTGAGAACATTTGCTCTCAGCTCATCAGCCACTTTGAAAGGGAGACGATCAGATGCTTCTGAAAAGCCCGGAGCAGGAGTGGTGACAGGTGGCTGGTGCCTGCCAGTTAGCGCCCAGAGATGGAGAATCCTCCAAAGGGAGGGTCAGAATCTCTGCAGAAACGCCACTTTTGCTTACAGTCAACCTTGGTAAAGATCTGTTTATAGATTATAGACAAATATTTTGTCATTAAAATATTATGTTGCTTATATGTCATGTAGGTTCCCTCTGAGATACTATCCCAATGGAATCTCGAACATACTACTTTAAATGACGTGGGAAATTTCTTAATCGAAGTCAGCAATGATGAATTTGGATCATCTGTTTCTAAAGAACTGAGAAGGCTGAATAAAAGATGGAGAAAGTTCATTACAAAAACTCAGCTTGTAAGTTTGGGTTTATTGTTTTTTGGTAGTAACTTCATTGAGATATAAAGTCACATTCCATACAATTAAGTCATTTAAAGTGTGTTACAGTGTTTTATTGTGTATTCAGAGCTGTGCAGCCCTCACTGTAATCAATTTTAGAACATTTTCATCACCTCATAAAGACACTGTACCGACCAGCAGTCATGGTTCCCTTTCTCTCGCTTCCCCAGCCGCAGGCAAGTGCTAATCCACAGTGTGTCTCTGTAGACTTGCCTATTCTGGGTATTTTACATATCAAATCATGTAATATGTGGCCTTTTGTTTCTGGTTTTTTTTTATGTAGTGTAACATTTTCAAGGTTCATCCATGTCGTAGCATGTATTCGTTCTTCATTCCTTTTTATTAGTCGGTTGTGTGGATACACCACGTTTATTTCTTCTTGATCAGTTGAAGTACATCCAGCTCCTTTCCTCTGTTTTGACTGTTGTGCGTGATGTTGCCGTGAACATTCGTGTGCACGATTTTGTGTAGACATGCAGCATGTAGCTTTCTCGTTGAAATTCTTTCACCATTAAAGAGTAGTAAGTACTTTGCGACTAGATTTCAAGCTACTTGAGAACATTCACTGAACTTTATTTCATACAAGCAGACCTTATATTTGCTGTAGAGCTTCATAAAAGCAGACCTTAAATAATTTTGGAATTTAAATTAAGTTATTCTTTTTTAAAAAAAATTTTTTTAAAGATTTTATTTATTTATTTTTAGAGAGGGGGAGAGAGAGAGAAACATCAGTGTGCGGTTGCTAGGGGTCATGGCCTGCAACCTAGGCATGTGCCCTGACTGGGAATTGAACCTGTGATGCCTGGTTCGCAGCCTGCGCTCAATCCACTGAGCTACGCCAGCCAGGGCTCTTTTACTTATTCTTAACAGTTTGAGACTGAGGTGTTTTATGGAATAGGCTCATATTTTAAAACATTGAATACATTATGTCCATTATTGTTGGTAATATATCTTAGCAAAAATATAAGCATTAAGTTTCATAACTTTGTGTTTTTATAGGACATGAAACTGCCACTTATAAAAAAACAAGATCAGCCCATTCTTGACAATTCTGAAAATATTCCACCATCTACAGAAGAAAAACCAACTGTTGGTTTTTCAACAGATATGCCGTTAGAACTTCCTGAAAACCACAATCCGAATATAAAGGTAAAACAGTCATACTTTATTCCATTTTATACAAAAATAACTTAACTTTGCTGTTTTTCTTTTGAAAAACCATACTGCTGAAACAGTGGTAAATGTGATTATTAGATAATATGTAAAGCATCGTTTTCCTGTAAAATGCTGACGTGGTTCCCTCACGAAATAGTCTTTAGTGTTAGAGTCCTGTGTCTCTTGCTCGCCCAGGAGGAGTCTCCCAGACAAGCAGAGCAGCTGTGGGGGAGCTGGCACTTTCTTCAGATTACTTCTGATCGTGCTTAGACATTAATGAGCTTTAGGCTAGCTCCTGGCCTGGGTCTTTTTTCCTTTCCATAAAGTGAGGAAAAATGGAATCTTTATTTCTTGCTTTGTTGGGTAATTTAAAGGATCATTTTATTTTTTATTTATTTTTAATACTATTTTTTAAATTCACACTCGAGGGCATGCTTATTGATTTTAAAGGAAGGGGAAGGGGGAGCAGAGAGACAGGGAGGGAAACATCGATATGAGAGAGAAACATCAATTGGTTGCCTCTGAAGTGTGCCCCGACTGGGGACTGAGCCCACAACCCAGCCATGTGCCCTGACTGGGGATCGAACCTTCGACCTTTTGCTTTGTTACCCGATGATGCTCCAACTAACTGAGCCACACTAGCCAGGGCTACAGGATGATTATAGATTATAGATAAGAATATGGGAAAAAAGTAAAAATAAAAATCATACATAGGAATCATACCTATGGTTTTGGAAATGAGCCTTCTTCAGAATAATAACTTACACAGTTTTACTAAAGAGTGTAATATTTAACTGGCTTTGGCCAGTGGCTGTGTGATAAACTGATTGTAAGAGCTAATCAGAGAAAATCTGGAAAGGTCTGAATTTGTGCAATATGCTTTTAGCATAGAAGAATATGGAATAGTGTATCCCTCCACTTAAAATATGAGCTGGTAAAAAACAACTTTAAGAATGTATCTGTCAGGTAAAGCTGAAACATATTTATCTGTATGGTATTGAGAGATTATTAATGGGAAAAGGCTTAATTTTGTTGAAATTTGATTCTGTCTCTTTTTAAGGATGTTTTGCAACTACTGTTGCTAGTATCTATTTAGTTAGATTGTATATGAGGTTTAGAAATGTGCTTATGGAACCGATACCCTAATTTTTTAAGATTTTATCTTCCTATGTATAAAGTGGAGATTAACAGGAAGTAGCTAATAGGAATGACATTATTATTAGGAAAAGTTATGTGGCCCTGGTCAGGTAGGTCAGTTTGTTACAGTGTCATTCTGATGCTCTAAGGTAGTAGGTTGGATCTCTGGTCAGGGCACAGCCCAGAATCAACCAATGAATGCTTAAGTAAGAGAAACAACAGAGCTGTGTTTCTCTCCCCTTCTCTGTCTCTTTCCCTGTCTCCCTTCCTCCCTCCCTCTCTTCCTCTTCTCTCCTTGCTCATCCCTTCCTCTCTTTAAAATGGATAAATAAAAATTAAAAAAAGAAAATATATATGAATAAATCTTTTAATATTTAAAGTGATACGTACTATCATAGAATGTTATTATTATTGTCTAAAAAGTAAATCTTAAGTCGTTAAGATATGTTGAATTAGCACTTTTAGGGAAAAGAGAGATAACTTAAAATATTATCTAATTATTTATTTAGAGAGAGGAGAAGGGAGGGAGAAAGAGAGAAGCATCATCAGTTGCCTCTTCGACTATGCCCCAACAGGGCACCAGACCTGCGACCCAGGTGGGTGCCCTGACAAACCCGCAACCTTTCGCTTTGCAGAACAATGTCCAACCAACTGAGCCACACCAGCCTGGAAAAGAGAGAAATTTTTAAAGTTGAAAATTATTTTATAATGTCAATATTGCCATTTTCTTAGTGATAATTCTGAATGTTGTAGGGCGGGGAAAAACATGGAGAGGAAAACGAAGAATCCACAGGGCAACTGCAAGTGGCCGGAGAGGTTGGAACACTCATTGGCGAGGTGGAAATCTGGGAGACAGAAACCAAATCTGTTTTGGATCTTCTGGGGCCTCAAGATGATGTGGACACTTCCATGGGAGAATCTTTGCGGGTATGACTGTGCAAGTATGAAAAGGACAGCTTTCATGGGTGTAGACTGATGCACCGAGATAAGCGAAAAGTTTTAGAGTAAAGAGCAATATCACTACTGTTGAATATTCTCTGTTGGGAGGTTTTGTTTTCACAGTATGGATTCTCATTCCTGAATCACTTGCTGTGATTTTGCTTGAAGAAAGACAATAAATTGAAAGAACATTAATAATACCATATGAGTCTCAGTTCTTGAATTAATTTTTTTAGCTACATAGTGAAGACTAAAATATTTTCTTGTATAAGGGGTGATGAGGAGATAAGTGTGTTCAGTCTCATTTTAGCCCAGTGCACTGTGAATATAAGAGGTTATACTATGTGTCTGTGCTTAGAGAGCTCACCCACTGATTAAGCCACCATCCCTTCTTTATTCGATGCGGGGAGGGTGACGGATGTTGTCAGAACTCCGTTCTATCTATTCTCGGTCAGTCGACTCGTTGAAAAGTAACGAGGCAAGGTTATGTTTTAACATCAGTCTCCTGAGAATGAAGTTACAGTTGTGGTTTTTACTGAGTTTCAAGCTCAGTTATAAAAATCTATGAAGCACGTCATAGATATTTTTAGGAAAATCCAAGAAGGAAAGTTCCTGGAAAAAAGGAACACGTAATTGTTTTAAACTTACATTTTTGAAATGGTGTATATGTAGCAGTTTATATTTTCATTGTTTATAAGAATGATACTTTTTATTGCCTCAAAAGTATTATATAAACTTATCTGTGCCATCTGCCAGTGCTTTTCCACTTTTATGTTTATATTTATTTATTTGCTATATCTGGAATTTATTTTAGTAAAAGAGATTAGTGAGAAATGAGAAATTCAATATTTAAAAAAATTCAAAAAATAACAGTGAAAATATAAACATGCTACAACATAATTCTGTCAAGAAGGAATTAAGTAGATCTTTACTGGGTTAAGATATGTTAATAGTAAGACATGCAAGTTCCTGAATAGTGCAAGTGATGTGATCCTTCTGGTACTTTTTAAAACAGTTGCTTTTTATACTTGGTTCTTTGTCATCCATAGAAGAATGTATGTAAGGGTATACAAATAACCAACTCTATCTTTCTTGATTCTGCAGTTTTTCTTGTAGTTTCATATTTTATATATAACTTTCTGATATAGCTGAAATTTATTTTTGGTATGTTGTATAAAGCATGGTTCTAAAAAGATTATTTCCTAGTAGTCATTTTCTCCAGTAACATATATTGGCTTCCCTTACAATTGATTTGACTTAGAGCAACTTAATTTTAATTATTCTTCTTCTCCCAACTTACTTTCTGTCTCGGCATTGTATTACTTCTAGTCTTTATTTTATTGAAGTGCTTAATAAAGAAACTGTAAAAGAGTATGTTGCTCAGAATATGACTGTATAAATATAAAATTTCAAAGTGAAATTTTAAAATAACATGTTATAGCATATAAAGTTGCCTCATTTTTTGTTAATAGTTAACCTTTTATGGTTTCTGATAAGATTGTTAAGGTTAATGTTTAACATGTAATCAGAATTTTTATTGTGAGCTCACTTTAATTTGTTTTCATAGCACCTGATTGCCAAGGGCTCCATGTATGAAGAGCTCGTGTCCAGAGTGGAAGAAATGGCACAAATGGATGTGCACAGCATTTCGGGCCGGCAGTCCCTCGAATGTGTTCTCACAGCTGGGCTTCAGGCGAAGATCCAAGAAGCCAAGGAGAAAGTCCAGGTTCCTTTTTAGTATTTCCTGTTCAGTGAATTTAGTCTTTGAAACCAAGAGGTCAGGGGAAGGATAAGGAAGGGGAAGATGGCCCTGTGGTTTGGAAATGTTTTGTGAAATATTACTTTGGCATTATATTTTACTTCTACATAATTTGAAGCATATTAGAAAATAACGCTATAATAAAGAAGATTCTCTATGTCTAGGGGGGAAATCTGAGTGGCTACACCAAGAAAATATTTATTAACTTACACATTTTCTGAGAAATTGGGCCCAGTGCTGAGAATTTTCTGTCTTCACAGATCAACATGGTAAGATTAGTTGCTGCGTTGAAGAATTCAAGTGCTGTCTCACCAGACCTGGATGTCAGGCTGAAGGTGGAAGAATCTCTGAAGGAACTTGAATCGTACATCACAGCAGCCAAGCAGTTACTTGGCCAAAGAGAGAGCCGGGGTGAACTAATGTCAAAATACAAGGTGGGACTCTTTCAAATGAAGGATAATTATTATTAGCCAACTATCTAATTTCAAGTCAGGATGTTTCCATCACTGCGATTATCCACAAGGTTACTGTAGCTTTAAAAATATTTCTAGTTTTATACATTATTCCCTAGAGACTCTTAAAAGTAAACATTAAAATGAAGAATTTTTACAATGTAGTATACTGTTGTAGACCTGGATAGACTCAGTGATACAGCGTAAAGAGCACAGCTTACTCTATGACATTGAGCAAGAATTTAATTTCTCTGGCTCTTTTAATCAATAAAATGGGCATAATGATTCTCACCCTATCTGGATGACAGATTTATTGTTGAGGCTTTCAGTGAAAAATAAGGCCTATGAAGATACTTTTGGCAGTTAAGAATCTTCAACTATAAAATAACATTCTTCTTATTAAAATGATACAAGTTATTTATGCACATGTTTATGGATAAAGACCCAAAAATGTTTTATATGGAGAAGGTTTTAGTTTGACTTTTTGTAGTTTGATAGGCAGCTTAAGATGTGTCCAAATCAGAGACTCATTATTGCTTCACACAGTGGGAGGTCCTGGGGGGATGGGAACTAGAGGCCAAACAAGACCTCTACCTTGGACTCTTGGAGCTAGAGTAATCCGTGTTCTTTCCTTCATTTATTCAGCAGTGAACACACTTTTTAAAAAAAGATTTTAGTTATTTTTAGAGAGAAGGGAAGTGAGGGAGAAAGAGACGGAGAGGAACATGCATCAGTTGCCTCTCACAGGCCCCCAGCTGGTGACCTGGCCAGCAACCCAGGCACGTGCCCTGACCGGAATCGAACTGGTGACCTTTTGGGTGATGGGACGACACCCAGCCCGCTGAGCTACTCCAGTCAGGGTCAGTTAACACACTTCTTGAACATTTAAAATGAACAAGGCATTTTGTGGGGGATAGAGATGAAGTAAAGCAATACTTCTAGTGCTACTTCTCCCAGTTTTTAAAAAAAATATTTATTTATTTATTTTTAGAGAGACTGGAAGGGAGGGAGAAGAAGAGGTAGAGAAACACTGATGTGAGAGAGAAACATCTATCAGTTGCATCTTGTTTGTGCCCCAACCGGGGACTGAACCGGCAACCCAGGCATGTATCTTGACCAGCAATCAAACCCTGGACTCTTTGCTTTGCAGGACGATGTCCAACCAACTGAGCCTCACCAGTCAGGGCACTCCCAGTTTTTAAGGAAAAGGAGCTCCTACCCTGGCTGGTGTGGCTCAGTGGATTGAGTGCTGGCCTGCGAACCAAAGGGATGCCAGTATGATTCCCAGTCAGGACATGTGCCTGGGTTACAGGCCAGGTCCCCAGTAGGGGGCGCATAAGAGGCAAGCACACAGTGATGTTTCTCCCTCTCTTTCTCCTTCCCTTTCCCTTTCTCTAAAAATAAAATAAATCTTTAAAAAAAAAAAAAAAGGAAAAGGAGCTCCCATAGAAATCTTCCTCTATGCCCACTGTAGCCTCCTTTTCTATTTTTTTTCTGGGCCTCAACTCTATTTTGGCTTTCTGGATTGATAACCATACTGGAAACTATTATTAGCCATTTCTTTCTTTCTTATCCTCATCCAAGGACATGCTTATTGATTTTAGAGAGAGGAAGGTAGGAGGAGAGGGAGAGAAACATCATTCCATTGCTTCTGGTATGCACTCTGTCCAGGAACCAAACCTGCAACCTAGGCATGTGCCCTGACTAGGAATCAAACCCATGACCTTTAGGTTTATGGTACGATGTTCCATAAACCAACTGAGCTATACAGGACAGGGCATATTTCAGCATCACTTTTCCCCCAGCCATTTTATGCTATTTGTACTTGGCTAGCCACAAACTTTGACCAATTTCCGTTTTTTCCCACTTTTACTCCCAGCTTGCTGAGAGGGCTGAACTGACCTTAGGAATCACTGGTTCTTTTAAGTAATCACCAGGCTGGATTTTAAGCAGCCAGATATGGTCTGCTCAGGAAAGAGAAAAGGAAAAGAACAAGTAGAAGCTCTGAAAGCATTTTCTAACAGAGAAAAGAGTTGGAGGTGTTAGTTCTCACACCATTTTCCTTTCTCTGCCCACCTTCCTTCTGGTATCTGAGACCATGAATATTTCCCTTTTTTCTCTGGCATTTAGTGAAGTGGATCTTTTTCATAGCAGACGCAAGGTCCTTGCCTGTTTCACACTTCCCTGAGGCCCTGGGACTCCCAGGTACACTCTTGGGTAGTAGTATCCCCCACCAGCATCTAGGTTCCGAATATCTCCCCAGGTCAAACCTCTGGCAATCCTCACAGAGGCCTTAGAGAAAGTCTCTGGGATTCAGCATCGTGCTTTTTCTGCAGGAGACCTGTAATAAATAGGTAATGAGTATAAGGATGAATTCCTACCCTGCTTCATTGCTTTCTCCCCAAGTATTACTTTTGTCTTCTTGTCTCCTTAGAGTTTTCTGCCTCTTTCACAGGCCCCAAACTATTTTTGCTTCTATCATTTGCTAGCTCTTATAAAGTATTGCCAGTAATATTGAATAGGAGCCAGTATTTGTGGGGTAAGGAGCAGACCCATTCCTGATAAGATGTTTCCCTTCCCTGTCTGCTGCCATTTCTTCCCTGGGATGGGCCTTCTAGTGGTTGGCCCTGGGCAAAACTTAGAAGTCTGTGGTAAGGTGATATTGCCTTCTTGCAGCAAAGAATGCTTCTGTGTTATACAGTGTTAAATGTTTGCCATACTAAACCTACTATGAATTGTGTCTTATTGCAACACTAATCTCTAATATATGCTGGTATACTTATACTGTTCATAGTTATATTGCTTAAGAAGGGTGGTTGTCTGCTCAATACTTAAAAGAACTTTAGGGGAAACCTTGTAAGAGGCTCATTACCCTGCAGAATAAATGTTTTAATTATTTAACAAAGTGGTAAAAATTATTTTGAATATTATAAATATGAAGTATTTATCTGGGTCTCAGAGGTTTAACTATATTTAAATAAAAATATTTTTTTGGAAATTTTTTCCAAAAGAATTCAAGAGATGCAAATGGGCCATCAACCTCAATTTACAAAGAGAAATCTCCCCTAAATCTTTAAGTAGTCTTCATAGGTCCCTTTTCCTACTTCTACCTGTGGAAGATCTACCAAAATTAGCTTTGAGGACTTGGCAGTAGAATGAGGCTTTCATGTTCTGGTTGGCATCTTTTTTTTTTTTTTTTTAGGAAGCAGTATCAATTTTTAATACAAAAAGTCTGGCCAAGTATTTGAAAGCTGTTGATGAACTGAAAAATAATGTAGCTGAAGATGAAAAGCTGTCTTTGGAAGAAAAGAGTAGAGACGTTTGTGTCCAGTGGGAGGTAAGAACATGCATTCATATTGGGTTGTATGCTTACATATCTGACCGGGGACCCGTGTGCCATCAGAGTCATTCCTGGGTGTCCTGTCTACTGCGCATTACACAGGGCTGATCCCTGCAGGCTGCGGTTCCCAAGTGCTATAGCGCTGGCTCTTGTGTTTGGCCAATGACAACACTGGAGATTAGAAGGGGATGGGAAGAGGGGAAACCTGAGAGTCCAAAGGCTTTCTGACCCTCTCTTGGACAGCGTCTCTGGCAGCTGTGTCCCTGCCAGCGGCAGGTTCCTCGGTTCCAGCCTCTGGTTGGTGACCCTTCTGCCTGCACTCCACTGAAGCTCCCAGCCCAGTGGTGGTTAGCAGCTCTCTGCTGATGCTAATCTCTGGATTGCCTCACTGTCCCCTCTTTGGTTTTCATCTCTTATGTAATTAGTCCTCAGCATGTAATGCCCTCTGAGGTAAACATTTAGTGTCTTGTGGTTTCCTGGTTGGATCCCGCCTGAGATGACATATTGACACACATACCCAGAGTTCCGTAGCAAAGTAGGTCCGGCTTTGGTGGCACACAGGCTTGGGTCCAGCAGCTGTGACCCTGGGGAAGTCGCTTAACTGCCAGAAACTTCACTGATGAAATGGGAATAACCCCACTGACTTGACAGGATTGTTGTGGAGATTTATGTAAAGGACATGTCACAGAGATTGTTTGCAATACATGGTATTTAGTATTGAATATAACTTTTTTGTGTATATGCGTTCAGGTACGTATGAACTTGTGAAGAGGGAGAGAATGAAGTAATGTCATTGAATATCTACTGTTAAAGTTCCTCTTAAAACACATGTTAAAGTAAACCTTATTTTAGACCTATTTTATATTTACAGAATTATTACAGATAGTACAGAGTTCCAGTATATTCCATGCCCAGTATTCCCTACTATTCACATTTTACATTTATATAGTACCTTTGTTACAATTGATTGATTAATACTGACACCAAGTTTATACTCTATTACTATTTCAGTTTTTCCTAATGTGCTTTTTAATTTTTTGATCTTCACCTGAGCAAATGTTTATTGGTATTAGAGTGAGAAGGGAGAGAGAGAGAGGGAGAGAGAGAAGAAAGAAAGACAGAGAAACATCATTGTGAGAGAGGAACATCAGTTGGTTGCTTCCTGTATGCACCCTGACTGGGAATTGAACCCTCAACCTTTTGGTGTAGGGGCGATGCTCCAACCAGCTGAGCCACCGAGCCAGGGCCCTAATGTGCTTTTTAATTTGTTCCAGAGTACTATGCAGGATACATATTATAATATTTGGTTATTTCTGCATAGGCTCAGATACGTGTTTTATATATTTGTTTTCTCAGTCTGAAGCTCGTCTCTTTAATTCTCTTAACAGTGCCTTTCCTAATTAAGACACATTTTTAGTAGCTAGAAAGAAAAAAATGTGTTTGTGGGTCTGATACACTTTTAAAAATTTTCCCCAAAGACACAAGGATGAATCAGAATTTCATAAGCTCTATTTCTACCCTTTGTTACTACAAGTATTTTTATTGTGTTTTTAATGGAAAACTTTTCAATATATTTTGTTCCCATGGTTAATATGTGTCTTTGTCTGTTTACAGTCTCTTCATCATGAAATGTCTTTGTATATTCAACAACTAAAAATAGATATTGAAAAAGGAAAAATTAGTGACAATATTTTAAGACTGGAAAAGCAAATAAATAGAGAAAAGAAACTAATTCGCAGAGGAAAGACCAAGAGTCTCATCAAGGAACATGAGGTAAACCACGCATTTTCCATTTGCACTTGGTCATCGTTTTGAGATTTTTCTTAAAAGGGGTTGCGTATGACCTTGGCCTAGGATTTCATCTGCTGTGAAAATGACTTCAGCCATTTCATCCCCTGCGGATTATTCTTATGCAGTTCAAGTTCGAGCTGGAGCCCGTGATTCTTGCATGTCAGAAGTGAGAAAAATTTGGCATTGAGTTAACAGTTCATGACTTCCCTTGATATGTTTCAGTGAACACTGTCCTTGAGGGTCTGGTTACCGGCCTATCACCTGTTGCTGAGGTACCCAAAGTTACTTTGTGAGGACACAGTGTCCTCAGAAGTGCAGCTTTTGTGATAGACATCAAATCAGGGTAGAAACCAACTAGGCAAATCTAGTGCCTCCTTTTGGTCCCCATCCTGTTTGATTGCTCCTATGTATGGGGTTGGCTAAACAGTCCCTTATGTGCTTTTTCTCCCAAACAATGGCTCTAGCAGCTCTTGGGTGTCTTTGACTTCATTCAAAACAATTGCGTTAGATTGTACTGTGACCACTGTTATAGCAGTGTGCATTAAAAAAAACCTATCAAAATTGGTGAATTTCTATGCAGCCACTTTAATATTGAAGGTGGAAGAAAATGCACAACATATTTTTGCATATTGTTTTGTTATTTCAAGGAAGATAAAAACAACTGAAATGCAAAACAAGATTTGTGCAGTGTATGGAGAGGGTTCTGTCACTGATCGAGTGTGTCAAAAGTGGTTTGTGACGTTTCTTGGTACTGTTGCCCTTTTGGCCAAATATTTCTTAGTTGTGGGGCTTTCTTATACATTGGAAGATGTTTAGCAGCACTCATGTCCTGAGATAGCTGACATACTCAAAATAGCCAAATCAATAAAGTTATTGGTGAAAATGAAAAATGTGTATTTTATTTTACAGAATAAAACATAATAGACTTTTGAACTGACCCAATATTTGACAATACTGACCTCTGTTTTCATTTCTTTTAAATTTTTTTCCTGCTGTGATTCTCTTAATGTCAATCTCTTGCTTTCTCTTATTTTCTTATTTTTTTTGTGTGTGCAGTTTTTTTTAATGTACTTCACAAATATCACCTTATTGTTTTATCTCAGTGTTTTAGTTTTGAGAGTTTCCGTTTTGGGCTAACTTCGTGATGCTGTAGGCAGTTTTATGCACGGTGGGGTTTTAGCTGCCTTCTCTCCTATGGTGGTGCCTAAATCTTTATGAGCAGCTGGGTCCTTCGCTCTGAGCTCCAGGTTCTGTTTCCAACTGAGATGCCACAGTGTTCTTCAGAGACCTCCCATTCAGCACGTCCAAACACGAACCAGTGGCATCTTCTCTCAGACATTTCCTCCTCCTACAGACCCTGTTTATGAAAGGCATTGCTGTCTCAGCATCTCCTTCCTTTCCTTCTCACTCGGCCTGAATGGAGTCTGTTGCCAAGTCCCATCTGTTACTCTTCAGAACAGCTGCTGCTTTTCCTTCTTTGCCATCGGTGTTGCCACTTCCCTTAGCCTGGGTTATTTTCTCAGCGTGGTGAAGGTAGCATCATCTTCTAAACTCATCACCCGAGTGACCCCTTTGAATGACAGATCTGTGTCCTTGACTCACCGATAGATACTCCCAGGACATTTCCAAACTCATGAGGAGGCCATTCAGGTTCTTCGCCATCTGGCCCCAAGACATGCCTGTAACACCCTTTCTGCGCATGCCCTCCCGCTGCCACACTAGACTACTGTCCCTCCAGAACATCTGGGGCTTCTCCTCCCTTGGCTGCTCCCTCTGTTAGGAATGCCCTCTCTGCCCCTTTACCTGGACCTCCTCATTCTCTCCACATGAAGCTCTGGTCCCTCGTGTGAACTAGTCTTTCTCTGACTCCCTAAGGCGAGTTAGTGGCTCTGTTCTCTCACTTTTCACACTCTGCTCATTATTTGTGTGTTTACTATAGGAGAGGAAAAAGTTTTCCTTAACCCTCTTAGAGCCCCTATCTGGGTCTGAAAATTAGACTGATAAAGATTAACAAGAGATAAACATACACATCTTAACTGAATTTTCACATGCACCTGAGAGCCTTCAAAGAAATTGAAGACCTAAAGGAGTGACCAGAGCAGGAACCTTTTATACCTTTTAGACAAAAAAATACATCTGTGAAGAATTGGCAAGACAACAGGGTTTGGGCTAGTGGTGGTAAATGGTTAAGAAGCGAGTGGAAGGACAAATGTTAGTTTAACAAGATTTGTTTGCAGACTCCTCTGGTGCTGTCTCTGGGCTAGGAAGTGTTTATCTCCAGCAAAGGGAAACTTTGTTTCCCATATTTAGGCAGAAAAGGGAGAGCTTTTTCTGCATTTGCTGCTGCTTAATTGCCTTCAGCTCAAAATAATTTCCAGGTCACAGAGGCATATTTTGGCTCTGGCTGGGTGACTCAGTTGGTTGACTGTCCTCCCCTACCCCCGGAAGTTGTGGGTTCGATTCCCGGTCAGTGCACATACCTAGATTGGAGGTTCAGTTCCCAGCTGGGTACATACAGGAAGTAACTGATCGATTTTTCTGCCTCACATGAATCGATATTCTGTCTGTTGCCCTTCTTCTCTCTCTCTCAAATCAATAAAAAAATTTCCTCCGGTAAGGATGAAAAAAAAAAGCTTATTTTGGGGTGACACATTCTGGTTTTCTTACTCCAGAACTGGACTGTGGCACATCCCTTCAGGGCTGACCGCCCCGTCTTTGCTTCTCCGTGCCCGTCACCACACCCGGCACACAGCGGACAGGCTGCCAGCAGACTCCGTCCGCTGCGAGAGTCAGGCACATCTGTTCTGTCTAATCCTCATGGACTGATTATGTAAACTCATTTGGAACACATTTCCTGCTTTGTTTCCTCAATTAGGCCTGCTTTTCTCGGGAAGGCGGTCTGTACCAGCTTGATCGCCACATGGACGTCCTGCGGGAGCTGTGTGAAGAGCTGACTTCCCAGAAGAGGCAACAGGAAGTGCGGAGAGCGCTCAAAGATTATGAACAAAAAATTGAAAGGCTTCGGAAATGTGCTTCTGAGATTCACACGACGCTGCAGCAGACAGTGGGAGGCACGTCGAAAATCAAGTTAGTGCTTCATCGGAATAGCAGCGTGTCAGGGGAAACACAGATAAAGCCTCCTGCGAGGTCACATAATACCGAGTATTATTATGCATTCCCTTTCAGGCTCCATGTTCTCCCTCTGTTTCAGTCTGCGGTTTTGATTCCTTCCTAGGGGGACCACGGACACGTCTGAGAATGGAGGAAGGAATGCCCACACTGAGGTGCCCTCTGCAAACTCAAGTAATCAGCCATCGCCTGAAAAGGTGATGAGTGTGGATAATGTGTTTTAGAAGTAAACTCAGTGAAAAAGGCCAAGTGCACAGTAATCCCCTTCTCGTTGATTAAGTGATGGTTTTAATTATCTGGTAGCTTTCATCCGCTGAGAATTCCCGCTTAAAGCATGCAAGGAGGGTTGCTCTTCAAAGAATTAGAATGAAGCAAAGCTGTAGCAAGCGTAACTTAATTTTCCGCTGAGGGTACAGACAGTTTTTTTAAAAAGAGACCATTTTGAGTCATTATGAATACATGTCAACAGAGCACATTACTACTGAGGGTATAAAAGGTTAAGTCTGATCGGTACAGATGCCTCGGTGTCATTGAGGTGAGGTAGTTCATTTATAATTTGTCTTTTGCTCATTATAATATCTTTTACTTTCTTTGGGATTTGAATTTTCACTTGGAATCTTAGGTAAGTGGGCACTTACTGTGTATCACAGCCCAGATGGCCAGTCAGAAGGTGCGGGAAAGGAACAAGGTATATTTGTTTTGAGAGGTCTGCTCCTACATGCTACGATTCTGCCTGCTTTTGACAATTGCTTTGTGGTCTCAGTGAGCAAGAGCATTTAGGGGTCGGGGGAACTCCTTCACCGTGCTGACATCCCGAGTAGAAGGTGAGGCTCCATGTAATAAGTCTTCCCTGTCCCATGGGAAGACCTTTCTCTGAGCTCAGAAACCTGAAATAAATTGTATTATGTCCTGGAGTGTAAAGAATCCATAATATGCCTTTGTATCAAAAAGTGTTTATCTATTCTAGACAACTAAGTATTTTGAAGATACTGTGTTTGCTATTTTGTGTATTGTTTAGGCAGTAGAATCGATTAAGAATCTGAACCTGGAATCAGACTTGAAGCCTCACCAGGAAGAAAACATGGAGAAGTATGAAAAGGATCACAATACATCTATGAATAGTTTACTGGAGAGGTAAACTCTTTCAAATGACTGGAAAGTCTACCAAAAATCTTTCAGCAATGCAAACATGTTATAGTTTCATGAGTTCTTTTTTTTTATTCTTTATTTTATTGATTATGCTATTACAGTTGGCCCATTTTCCCCCTTCACTCCCCTCCACCCTGCCCATCCCCTCCCACCCACATTCCCCCCTTTAGTTCGTGTCCATGTGTCATAAGTTCTTTAGTGTCTACATGTCCCATACTATTCTTGCCCTCCCCCTGTCTATTTTCTACCTACTGTCTATGC
>PVIA01008982.1:0-66238 GCA_004024845.1 Tonatia bakeri
CTCTACTTTCATAAATCACTGTGGCTCCATCTTGGGGAGGGGGTCTGTCCGGCTCCAGCTGGCTAGCTATATCTCTTACTCCCCTTAGCCCTTTGATCTTCAAAATGCTTTTTGCTCTCAACATTAGTTTCTGCCCTGGTGCACTGAGTTTTCTTTGTGCATTGTTCCTTAAAAACGCATCCTGTTTCTGGCTTCAACAACTCTTACCTTAACTGAAACGGTCTATTGTCTTTTTGCATCTATGATAACAGATAACGTATCTTTGGAATGTCAGGGTAATTCCTGTCTTCCAAACCCCTAAAGGCACAATCTCCCACCAGAACACAAGACCACAGAACCCTTCATTGTTATCGTTACTGTTAACTGTTAAGGATCCTATATCCACTAACATAAAAGAAGTATGTGTCTATTTGTTTTACTTTTTGATGCGGACCCTGGTTCATGGGGTCCGAGTCATTATGAATGAAGTGAGACATTCACATGGATTACTGAATCCGGTGGTGGAAAAGGGACAGCACGGCTTTTCTCTCAAGGGGAGCAAAAGCCTTAGCCCTTGCTCCAATGAGCTTTTATTGTCTTATTGGGCATATTACAAGAAGGTCCTCATTAACTATGCCCAGGCCCACTTTAGGTGGTTACCTTTTACAGAAAACAAAGGAGCCAATGCTGCTAATCACATCACAGAAGAGGGATATTTGCAAATGAAAAGGCAAAAGTGGTTGGACTGGTTACATTTGTTCTTGGAAGGTTTAGCCTGGTTTTTAGGAAGTTGCTTTGCATTAAATGTCCTCAATTCGGGGTGAGGGAGTTTTAGCAAAAAACAAGACTCATAGCGGCCTAGGTACATTGCAGACCTGATTCCCTGCGGGAGAACCTATCCCTGGGCATGGGTCCTGTGCATCTCCAAGTGGGAGCTGGGCCCACACCATGCAGAACAGTCTACTACAACCTTTTATCCAAACTCAGATACCTTTCCAACACCTTTGCTTTCTCCTGCCTCCCTAATCTATCACCAATGAATTTCATGTAACCATCTTTATGTCTCCTCCTTTTATTCTGATGTATAAAATAAGTGATAAAACTGTCATTTGCCAGAGCATTTTCTCAATCCATTGAGGTTTTGCTTCCCAGCATTTGTCGTCAGTTTGACTCAAATAAACTCAGAAAAATTCTTACAGGTTTAGACCTTTCTTATGTTGACAAGATAGATAGATGATAGATAGATATCTTTTATCTTTGTCCGTAAAATATCTATTATATGGATACAGATACTTTCTGCAAATATGATCTACAGCTACTTCATTTTGTAAATTGTCCTCCTGTACCAGAAAGGTAGAACGTATTTAAATCACACAAACTATTTATAGTTAGCATATTTTGTGTTTTGAAATAGATATTAATTCATTATTTTAGATTAGAAATGAAAACAGATTAAAGACACTTTTCTCTGCAATTTGTGTAATGTGAACAGCCTTAAACCAAACAAGGAAAAAGGAGAATGATCATTTTGCAACTCAATGAAATAGAATTCTGTAAAGGCTCTCTGAAATTGTACTAATCATTTCCTGTTCACCCTAACTAGATGTCAGTTTTTCTACATTTGAACTCTCTTGGCACTTTGAAGATCTCATGTGGCACTTACATATTCTACCTTGAATTATAAATACCTGTGTACTTACTTACTCTAGTGCCCTAGGAAATGATATTTGAAGACTTAAAAAATATTTTATTCATCTATTATGTGCATTCTCAATACTTAATATGAGCTTCATGTAACATTAGTTTTCAAAATATCATGTTAAATATAATTTATTATTTTCCTTTCCAATAAATCACTAACACTACAAAATTCCAGGTGTATTTCTTTATTATGAGAACACGTAGAAATTTTAGCAAATTCTTACTGAGTATGCACTCTATGCCAGGTATGGGCTGAACATGTACAGTTTTTGTTGTTGTTTCAATTTTATTTTTCAATTACAGTTGGCATTAAATAGTATCTTATATTAGTTTTAGGTGTATAGCATAGCAATTAGACAATTATATAATTTAAAACATGATCCCCTCAATAATTCTAGTATCCACTGGGCACCATATAGAGTTATTACAATATTATTAACTATATTTCCCATGCTATGCTTTATATCCCATGATTATTCTGTAAATAACTATTTGTACTTCTTAATCCCTTCACCTTTTTCACCTAGCCCTTAAGTCCCCTCCCTATCTGGCAATCCGCAGTTTGCTCTCTATATCTATGAGTTTGTTTCCATTTTGTTTGCTCATTTACTTTGTTTTTTAGATTCCACATATAAGTGAAATCATATGGTATTTGTCTATCTCTGCCTGACTTACTTCACTTAGCATAATACCCTGTAGGTACATCCATATTGTTGTAAATGGTAAGACTTCCTTCTTTTCTTTGGCTAATATTTATTGTATGTATGTACACATCTTCTTTATCTACTTGTCTATTAGTGGACAAGTGTTGCTTCCATATCTGGCTATTGTAAATAATGCTACAATGAATATAGGGTTGGGTATATCTTTTCTAATTCATGTTTTGGATTTCTTTGGCTATCTACCCAGAAGTGGAATTGTTGAGTAATAAGGAAATTCTATTTTTAAATTTTGGAGGAATCTTCATACTACTTTCCATATTGGCTGCACTAATTTTCAATCCCACCAAGAGTGAACAAGTGTTCCCTTTTCTCTTCATCCTTACCAATGCTTGTTGTTTGTTTATTTATTGATAATAGTTATACTGATAGATGTGAGGTGACATATTATTGTGTTTTTAATTTGCATTTCGCTGATGATTAGTGACATTGAGCATCTTTTCATATGTCTTGGACATGTATATTTTTATCATTACTTTAATTTCCTGGACTGTAAATTCCATCAAAGAAGTCCTGTCCATGTATTCTCAACCTGGGCTTTCTCAGGGCCAAACACATGATAGACTCTCTTTGGTAAGTAGATGCATTAAACAAGCTCTCATAACAACCCTCAGATAATGATTCTCAACCATGGGGTATTTTGCCCCCCCAGGAGACATTTGGCAATGTCTGGAGACATTTTTCATTGCCGTAAGTATAGCAAGTGCTATTGGCTTCCAGTAGGTAGAGGCCAGGGATATTTTGAACCATACTATAATGCCCAAGTCAGCTTCCCACAACTAAGATTTATCTGGCCTAATGTGCCAATGGTTCCAAGCATGAACACTCCTGTTTTAGACTGTGCATATTTTCATTGCATATTTATGATAAAACAAATGCTCAGAAGGGATATAAATTCTCCTCAACTCATATTGATTATAAATTACAAAACATAAATTTTAACTAAATTTATCTGATTTCCTGTTGCAGAATTAGATGTCAGTTTGTATAATTATATGTAAATTTGCCAATATTTCTCAAAATGATCTAGAAAACTAAATAAGATGTCTTCTAATTAATTACCACCAGTTTATTAAGGTTATATGCTATTTTGGGTTATTCTATTATAAACCAGATAGTGTATTTTAAAATCAAACTAGTGGGGAGGTTTAAGGAAACGGTTTTACACTAAAAGTCTGTTTGAATTTTATGTTTGATCTAAAACCCAAATGGGCCTAGAAAAGGCAATATCTCTTTTTAGAGTTTTATCATACTCCTTCCTTTGAGGACTGAATTTATTGGAGTCAGGATATACTATTATATCAAAGTTCCAATAGGATTTCCTGAAAGGTTTATGAAGCTAGGGATAGAGTCCTAAAATTCTTTATCAATCAAGTTAAAGAACCTGTTTATCATCTCTCCAGAAGAGGTTACATCATAGGTCATATTTGGCATATTCATAGTTCTAGGGCAAGAAATACCACAGAGATAAGAGTTCTTCATTAAAGAAATAGAGTTTTAAGACAGTCCATCATAGTCATTACTATAAAGAAAGAAAAGAGGTCTGTATCTCTTCTTAATAGGCATCTTTTTCACTTTCTTCTTAAGTCTTAATATCTAAAAGTTAAATCAGATACTGGATGGGTCAAAAAAGTTATATTAAGCAGTACAATAGGGGAATAGCTATAAAAATATTTAAAGATTATTGTCATAGTTAGAATGAGGATAGTGTCATTGTTCAGCAGTCTTTATAAATTTTAAATACCCTACATGTAGTAGCAGAACTTGAGGATAAGGATGTACTAGGGTCAGTCTCTGAAGGACATTCAACATTTTGTGAGGGAGCTCTGAAGGGCCTCATGGAGCTATGGAAAGTTTTAAGAAGTAGAGAGAAATGCCCAGATCTGTATTTTATATAGATTACTTCAGCACCCGTGGAAGAAGCAAAGAAGGGTACACTGAACAAAATTAATGTGAGTGGCAATTATACTTTCCAACGGTGCTGTTTGAATGTGTGCATAGGTAGGTTTATTTCTTGCATTTGCCTTGGTTATTGACTATATACACACTAGTGTCGAACTTCTCCAGTCTATTCTCAAAAAAAAAAAAAAATTCCATGGTTAATGCACATTTAATGATTACTTCTATAGGTCTTTATTGCATAATTAATGTGGCCTAATGTGCATTAATGATTAATGTGAGATATTAGCACGTATATTATTTATAATGTTTCTATTGGTGTACTGTACCTGTATATAGGACTATAGTATGTGCTTAAGAACTTTTTGACAGCCTTGGCCATTGTCTCAGTTGTTTGGGTGTCTCCAGCAAATTGAAAGCTCATGGACTCAATTCCTGTTCAGGGCACATACTTAGGTTATAAGTTGGGTCCATGGTCAGGGCACCTAATAAAAGGCATCAAATTGATGTTTCTCTCTCACATCAATGTTTCTCTCCCTCTCTTTTACCTCTCTTTCTCCCTCTCTTCTCCTCCCCCAAAAAAACAACAAACAAAAAAAATAACTTTTTGACAGAGAGGCAAACCACTGGAAAAATATCACGAAGCATAAATTCAGAGCCCTACAAAGATGAATGAATAACAAGATAATCTGACCTAGATTAGGAAAGGAGGCTTGATAAAGTCCTCCTCAAGTGGCTGACAGTAAGGCTGAGATGGGAAGGTCAAATAGGAGCTGATTAGACACAGAAGTGGAGGAAGGGAGAGGAAGGCTGAGCATTCTAGTTCAAGCATAGACATGTGCAATGACCCAGAGACCTGAAGCATTAGGAATTGAAATGGAAGCTGTACTTTCTATGGTGAAATACCCTTTAAGAAAAGAATCCCTCCTTTGTAACATAACCATCTTACCAAACAAGCTGGACTTTAGTTAGAAAGCGTAAAATAACTTTTTTACCTGCACTGCAAACTTGCACTCTTAATGTGATCCTTTTGCTTCTACTGAATGAAACATCAGACTGATCCCAAAATTGTTTTGCTTCCTCTAGGTCATAAGAACAGTCTCATCTCAGTCACTAAAAGATCCAACCAAGAGTATTAACTAGAACTTCAAGGTAGAATCAAGTTATTGTCCCTCCTTTCCAGTTCTGAACTGACTCAGGCTTGGATGGCTTGAAGTGGCATGGTTACCTTCTTTGCCATTTCCTGGTCCTAACCCTATGTCTCAACAGGAAATTTAGTCGCTGGTCCAGTTTTAATCAGTATGTAGTTTCACTGGAAGAATCTAACTTCTTTCCCTCATTGTGGGAAAGTGGTGGAACTCTCAGCAGTCCAGTAATACTTTCCAAGAAAAACTTTGATTTTTCTCTATCATCACTGATGCTGAGAGTTAGACTGACAAAAGCAGACTTTTTGCAGGTCTCACTTAGATGATCTAGCTTCTCACTTCAGGATATGGATGGGCTTGGCCTTTGGTGTTTCAGCCAAAACTGAGTCAGCAGGACTTCGATGCATAAAATCCTCGGTCCTTTAGAAAGGGGGAGAATGACGAAAGCTGTGGGCAGGGACCAGACCATGGTTTTGCAAATATAAAGTTTTAAAAACTAACACATACTAGCTTCTGCACTGAAATTTAGTGCCTCCTAAATGTTTTTGACAACACTCATTGTAAAGGAACAACCAGTGCCACTTAATTAACTGTACTGCCCTTTAATGACTAGTATTGTCAGGTTAAAAAAAATTTACTCTAGAAAACGTCTAGGAACATCTATGTATGTGTAATTCAACCAGACATCTTTTATTGACAATGATAATCAAAATAAAATAATTCTACCTAATACTTTAAAAGACTAGTAGTTATAAATTAATAAATATAAACTAAGTAAATTTACTAAATGATACAGATCGAACCCAGCTCTTTCACTGAGCCATCATTATGATACATTTATTAATTTAGCATGTAAGTTTCTTGATAGGAGAATTTCTATTGGCTATACTTTTAGACATGTACTATGTAGTAGAATTTAATTTTTAGCAGCAAAAATGACTAGTGTATGTGGTAGAGAAGTCTAAGCCTTGGTTTCCAGAAGCCTACAGCTAGTTCAAATTCAGCTACCGACTGCGCCATCATTATATTACTTCTGTAATCACTGTATCCTCAGTTATAGGTAGTGGGTAGTGAAACATTTATATGCCGACTTTACTAAGTTACTGGGTGAATAAATTATGTTTTCATGAGCACATTTCAAATTATGAACACACGTAAACAAACACCAAGTAAGTGGAAAACATTTCCCCCAGAACATTTTCGGAAGCAGTGCCGCATTTATGCTTTGTTCTGCTTTCCTTTAATTATCCAGTTTGGTTTTCCATACATCAAAGGCACGCTTTTCATTGGATTTTGAAGGGCCTTATCTGACATGAATAGCTAAGAAAACACTGAATGAGTCATAATTGTTTCCTACTTCAGTGATAAAAAATTAGATTTTAGTTTTGATTACAATGACCTTTTTACTGAATTGTATTCTAAAATCATTTGTTGGATATAGAGCTAGAATTTTATCTTCATTATGTGATTTAAATTTGGGGTAAAAGAAGAGTAATTAAAAATGAAATCATAAATCATAGAACAAAGAAGTTAGTATTAGCTTTGTGTGTGTTACATGGAGGTTGAGGAAAACCTAGAGATAATAATTTCCAAAGTTCATGTCAATTAAAAGCAATAATTTCTTTAGCACTTGACAACTAAAGGGGTTATTAAGCTCTTTCAATTCAGCTTTCTTATTGTTTAAGAGAAAACAGATTCAGAAAAGAAAAGTCTTTGCCTCAAATCAGGAGGAATGTTATGGGTGACAGAAACTGTGACTCCCAACTCTATTGAATTGTTAGTATTTACTGAAAAATGAGGAAACAAAAGATTGAAACTTCCTTTTGGAAATCATGTCTATTGATTGTCATTGCTTTATATTTCTAACAATGGCCAACTAAAATTATTGACGCTATGAAATTTTGCACAGATTCAGGCCAAGTTTCATAAGGTTCACAAAAGTTTAGGTCAGCAGTTCTTAAAGTTTTTGTTAACAGAACCTCTTTGCATTTTTAACAATTATTGAGGACCCCAAAGAGCATTTCTATGTAGGTTATATCTGTTAAGATTTACTGGTTAGAAATTAGAAATCTTTAACAGCTTTATTGAGATATAATTCATACAACATACAATATACCAATTGAAAATATAAAATTCAGTGTTTTTAAATATATTCACAAATATGCAAAACCATCACACAATAAACGTCAGAACATTTTCATCAGCTAAAAAAGAAATCTCATACCCTTTTGCTGCCACTCCTCTACCCCTTCACCAACACTAATATCACTCCCACACTAATCTACCCTCTGTCTCAATCAATAGACAGATTTCTCTCTTCAGGACTTTTCCATAAATTGACTCATACCTAGATGGTCTTTTATGACTGGCTTCTATTATTTAGCATAATATTTTCAAGGTTCATTCATTGTGTAGAGTGTATTAGTGCTTCAGTCCTTTTTCCCTTGTATGGATATACTACATTTGTTTAGCTATTTGTGTGCCTGCTGGCAGGCATTTAGGTTGTGTCCACCCTTTGGCTTTTAGGGATAATGCTGCTACAAATGTGCATGTACAAGCTTTTGTGTGGATATGGTATTTTCTTTCTCTTGGATATGTGCCTAACAGTAAAATTGTTGGGTCATGTAAAACTCTATGCTTAAATCATTTGAGGAACTTCCAGGTTGTTTTTCAAAGCTGCTGTACCATTTTATGGTAGAAGAGTGTATGAGGTTTTTCCTTGCTCCACATCCTTAGTAACGCTTGTTACATGATATTTTGATTGCAGACACCCTAGAGGGTGTAAAGCTATAACTCACTGTGGTTTTACATTTTATTTCCTTGGTACCTAATAATATGGAGAATCTTTCAAATGCTCAGTGGAAATTTAGAGAAATGTCTATCAGCTTCTTTGTATATATTAAAATTGGATGTCTTCTTATTATTGGATTATAAAATATTTTTTATATATTCTAAGTTCAAGTCTCTTATCAAATATAATTTGCAATTTTTTCTCCCATTTTTCTAGCTTGTCTTTTCACTTTATTGAGGATGTCCTTTGAGAAACATGAATTTTTAATTTTAATAAAATCATGTTTGCTTTAGCTCTTATAGTTATGTTTTTGAATTAATTTTCACATATTATTTAAGGTAAGGGTCCAATGTCATTCTTTTTCATGTGGCTATATCAACATGACCCAGAACTATTGAGTATTTGTTAAAATGACCATTCTTTCTCCCAATCAATGGTCTTTCAACCTTTGTCAAAAATTTGTTGACCGTAAATGTATAAGCTTACTTCTGGACTCTCAATTCTATTCCATTGATACCTATGTTTATACTCATCCAAGTATCATCCTGCTTTGATTACCACTGCTTTTAGTAAGTTTTGAAATTGCAAGTGTAACTGTTTCTACTTTGCTCTTTTTCAGCATTGTTTGACTATTTTCTGGCCCCTTGAAATTCCACATAGTTTTAAGAATAAACTTGTCAATATCTATAAATAAGTAAACCGGGATTCTAATAGAAATTGTACTGAACCTATAGATCAATTTGCCATCTTAACAATGTTAAGTCTCCTGATTCATGAACATGATACATGATTGCATTTATTTAAATCATGTTTAATTTCTTTCAACAATGTTTTGCAGTTTTTAGAGTATGAATTTTGTACTTTTTTGTTAAATTAAATTACTTGCTAAGTGTATTATTTTTGGTGCTATTGTGAGTGAAATTGGTCTATTTTGCAACCTTTGTAAAACTTGTTAGTTATAATGGGTTTTTTAATTGATACCTTAGGATTTTTGAAATACAATATTATATCATCTGTGAACATACTTTTACAGCCTTATTTCTAATCTGGATGCCATATCTATCTATCATCTATCTATCTATCTATCTATCTATCTATCATCTATCTATCTATCATCTATTTATCTATATGATATATGTACATATGCATATATGTATGTATATATTGCCTAATTGCCCTGGCTAGAACCTTCAGTGTGATGCTGAATAGAAGTGAAATGAATAGACACCCTTGTTTTGTTCCTTATCTTACTGTGAAAGCATCCAATCTTTCATCATTAAATATAATGTTAGCTGTGGGTTTTTATAGATGCCATTTATCAGGTTAAAGAAATTCCCTTCTATTCCTAGTTTGCTGAGTATTTTTATCATAAAAGAAGGGTGGTGTATTTTTTTTGAAAATTTTCTGCAGTGTTATGATATATTATGATAACTGACCACATCTTCTTTATCCATTTGTCTATTGTTGGGCATTTGGGTTGCTTCAATGCTGCAATGAACATAGGGATGCATATATCTTTTCAAATTAGTGTTTTGATTCATTTGGGTACCCAGAAGGGGAATCTCTGGATCATATGGTAGTTATATTTTTAATATTTTGAGGAGCCTCCATACTGTTTTTCATAATGGCTGCACCAATTTTCAGTCCTACCAACAATACACCAGGGTTCCCTTTTCTCCACATTCTTGCCAACATTTGTTTGTTGATGATAGTGATATCTCATTGTGGTTTTAATTTGCATTTCCCTCATGATTACTGATGCTGAGCATTTTTTCATACTAGCCAAGTACTGGAAACAGTCTAAGTGCCCATCAGTAAATGAGTGGGTCAAAAAGCTGTGGTACATTTACCCAATGGAATACTATGCAGCAGAAAGAAAGAAGGAACTCTTACCATTTGAGACAGTATGGATGGAACTGGAGAGCATTATGATAAGTGAAATAGGTCAGGCAGTGAAAGGCAAATACCATATGATCTCACCTATAAGTGGAACATAATCAACAAAACAAACAAGCAAGCAAAATATAACCAGACACACTGAAATAAAGAACAAACTGACAGTGACCAGAAGGGAGGGGAAAGGGGGATAGCAGGGGAAAGAAGGGGAAGGGGCAAGCCAAAGAACACAAATAGAGGACTTATGGCCACAGATAATGGTGGGGGATTGACTGTGGGATGGTGGGAAATGGGGTAGGTGAGAGCAATGGGAAAAATGGTTGGAAAACTATAACTGAACAATAAAAAGAAAGAAAAATTTGCATATTTAAAAAATGAAATTACTACTTTCTTGTACAAATAATCTCAAAATAGATTAAAGACTTAAATGTAAGACACAAAACCATAAAACTTCTAGAAGAAATCAGAAGCAGTAAACTCTTTGACATTGCTCTTAGTAATATTTTTTTGGATATGTCTCCCTGGGCAAGGAAAACAAAAGAAAAAAAATAAATGAATGGAAGTATATCAAACTAAAAGTCTTTACACATTGAAGGAAACCATCAACAAAACATAGACAACCTACTAAATGGAAGAAGATATTTGCCAATATCCAATAAAGGGTTAATATCCAAAATATATAAATAACTCATAGAACTTAATACAAAATAAATCTTATTAATAAATGGGCAGAGGACCTGAGTAGACATTTCTCCAAAGATGACATACAGATGACCACTAGACATATTATGTTAACTGAATTAAAAAAAATATTGAGGTATAATCATCACATAACATTATATTAATTTGTTATGCAACATCATTATTTGATATTTTTATATGTGATCACCAAAATAAGTCTAGTTAACATCTGCCTCCACATATAGTTAGAATTTTTTTTCTTGTGATTAAGACTTGTAAGACTTACTCTCAGCACCTGTGCTGTACATTACATCCTGTGACTTAATTATTTTACAACTGGAAGTTTGTAGTTTTTGACACTTTACCCACTTCTTCACTACTCCTTATCTCACCTCTGGCAACCACTGTTCTGTTCTCTCTGAACCTGTGAGCTTGGTTTCTTTGTTGTTGGTTAAGTGCTACACACACACAATAAATAAATAATAAACAAACAGACAAATAAAATTCCACATAAGTGAGATTATGTGGTATTTGTCTTTCTCTGAGTTATTCACTCAGCATAATTCCCTCAGGTCCATACTCATTTTCTCAAATAGCAATATTTAATTCTTTTTTATGTCTCAATTTTATTGTCTACAATACCACATGTTATCTCTCCATTCATCCATCAATGGGCATAAAGGTTATTTTCATGTATTAACTGATTTTGGGCTATTAAACTAACCTTACTTTTTGGGATAAATTCAACTTGGTTATGGTATATACTTTTTAAGTATGTTGTTGTGTGCAATTCAATTTGCCAGTATCTTTTGAGGGGTTTTGCATCCATAGTTATAAAATAAAGTGGTATATAGTTTTTTTTTTTTTCCTGTAATGTCTTTTTCTGGCTTTGGTTTTAAGGTAACATTGCCTAATAAAATGAGTTGACAAATGTTCCCTCATATTTTTTGGGTGAGTTTGTGGTAATCAGTATTTATTTTTCTTTAAATGTTTGGTAGAATTCAATAATGAAGCTATTTGGGCCTGAGCTTTGCAAGTAGTTTTTTACATTACTAATTAGATCTCATTACTTATTACATTTCTATTCAAATTGTCCATTACTTCTGTGTCAGTAGTTTATATCTCTTTAGAAATTTTTGCATTTCATTTATTTAATAGGTTGGAGTATGATTTTTCATTGTATTCCTTTTTAATCCTAGTTTATATCTGTAAAGGTGGTAGTTATGCCTCCCCATTTAGTGTTGATTGTAGTAATTTGCATGCATCTTGTCTTTTTGTTTCTTAGTGATTCTAGCTGAAGGTTTCTCAATTTGATGAACTTTTTGAAACACCAGCTTTAGGTTTTATTGATTTTTCATTACTTTTTCTATTCTATAGTTTATTAATATTTAATCTTTATTATTTCCTTCCTTATGCTTGCTTTAGATTTAGTTTGCAATTCCTTTTCTAATGTATTAAAGTGATAGTTTAATTCATTGATTTGAAATATTTTTTCTTCATATAGGCATTTACAGCTATAAATTACCCACTAAAGACTGATTTAGGGGTATGTCCTACCTTTGACTTGTTGTACCTTAATTTTATTCACTTCAAACAATTTTCTTATTGTTATTTCTATATATTATTTGACATATAAGCTATTTAGAACTGTTATTCAATTTCCTTATATTTATGAGCTTCTTGTTTTCCCTGTTTTTAAAAAAAATTATTTGTTTAGTTTTTTTAGAGAGAGGGGACAGGAAGGAGAAAGAGAGGGAGGAAAACATCAATGTGTGAGAGATACATCAATTGGTTGCCTCTCAACTGGGGACCTGGCCCACAACCCAGGTATGTTCCTTGACTGGGAATCAAACTGGTGACCTTTTAGATTGCAGGCCAGTGCTCAATCCCTAGTGCTTAATCTACTGAGCCACACCAGCCAGGGCCAATTTCCCCGATTTTAATTTCTAAATTAGTCCTATTATTGCCAAAATACATACTTTGCATTATTACTATTTTTAAAATTCATTAAGTTTATGTATGGTTTAACATAAGATTTATCTTTGTTGTACTGTGTGCACTCAAAAGCAATTTTATTCTGTTCTTTTAAGTTGGAGTATTTTATCAATGTCTGTTATGTCTATTTAGCTTATAATATTGTGGTATTTATTCTGCATCCTTGTTGATCTTCTATTTGTCCTATACTTTATTGACAATGGAGTATCAGAGTCTCCAACTCTTATTGTTAAATGTCTATTTGTCCTTTTATTTCTGTCTATTTTGCTTCATGTATTTTGGTATGTTGTTTTGAGTACATAAGTTTACATTGGTTATAACATCCTGATGGATCGACCCTTTCATTGTTATCAATGTACTTCTATTTCTCTAGTGACATGTTTTTGTCTTAAAGTCTATTTTAACTGGTGCCAATATAGCTACTTCAGCTTTCCTATGACTACTGTTTGCATGATGTATATTTTTTCATTGTTTAACTTTCAACATAGTTGTATCTTTAATCTAAAACTTGTTTATAGACAACATATAACTGAATCTCTTTTGTCCAGTCGACAACCTCTCCTTTTAATTATATTGTTTAATTTTTTCACATCTATTGTTATTAATATATTTGTTTTATATTTTAATTTTCCTTTAGGTTTTCTGTGTGTCTTTTTTTACTTCTGTATTTGACATTTATGCCTTTCATTTTTATTAAATATCTTCTATTATATTATTTTAATTTCTTTAATGATTTTTTCACTGTATTTTTAATATATAATTGGTAGTGTCTACTTGTTGCAACATCGTCATCACACCTTCCTTTATTTTGTTAATCGTGTTTTCCTTTAGCTCTGTGAACTTGTTTATAATGGCTAATTTACAATCATTCCTGTTAAATCCTTTCTTTGGTCACAATTACAGGAAGTTCCTATTATCTGAATCTTTGACAGTGTATAGGTCATATTTTCCTGTTTCTTCATATCCCTAAAATTTTTTAAAATATAAATTGCAAATTTTCAATAAGATATGGTAGCAATTATGGGCACTTATTTTCCCCAACCCCTAGGTTTGTTATTATTATTTACTTTTAAATTTTTTTTAGTGACTGGCTGAATTATTTTAGTAAAGCTGATTGATTCCCCAACTCATCCTCATATCATTAATTAAGTCTTTATGTTGCTTCTCAGGGAGGTTCAGTTTATGATATGCCCGTAGGCACCAACAGTGGTACTGATAAATCTCTCTTCCTAGATTCTCTGAACACACTCATTGTTAGACTCTTCTAGTCGCCTGAGATTGCTATTATTTTCAACAAGAATAAATTATTGGAGCATAAATTCTCTCTAAGTGACTTCAATCAAATGTGACTTCTTCAAAGGGATAGTTTTAAGATTCACTGTTATTTGTTCTGATGTTAGGAGATGTCCTCCAAACTGTCTTCTTCTTTGCTTCTCCTATAAACTAGCCAGCCTACATACAGTCTAGGCTGTAATTTTATTAGATCCAAATATGTCTTTCCATTTGCCTTTTACCACAACCTCCATTGTTCCTTAGTGTAGTTTAAAATTCTCCAAATTTTTTTTGAAAATAAAGTCAGTTCCTTTGGGAGCAGATTGGGGGCTACTTATTTTAATGCTCACTCCACCCCACCCATGCAAAATATCTGAACCAGAGCTCTGAAGCTGTATGTAGGGACATCAAGCTCTCTCTGAGTATAACTCCCATTCAAGAGCTGAGCGATGGTGGAAGGAGTGTTAGGTAGAAATTCGAAGCTCTCTCAGCTTGCTTCTTCTGGTATTGAATCACTTCCTCCAGAGCCAGAGGAAAAGCTCTGAGGGCCCCATCATCCTCAGTGGTACTGTTTTTAGGGAAAAATCTCCATTACCTTAAGTGGGGGTTAGGTAGAAGAAGAAGGGGGTCCTCATATCCTGTTCGGAATCACTTGGGATTTAGCCTCAGCATCATGCATCTGGGAGCAGGATGACAAATACTAAAGTTCTGCTTCTCCCAGGAAGTCTTTTGGCTGGTGTCTTGGTGGACAAGGAGTCCTCTGCTTTTAATTACAACTGTCTGGAGTGCAGCTGGAGAGGTAGCAAAGTAAAGGGAAGGGGCAGACCTGGTTCAAATACCATGGACTCAAACATTTCTTACCAAATTTTCATAGATTTTCTTGTATAGATATTTTTTCATCTGCTATTTTCTACTTTTGCCATTGTTATTTTTGTAATTTTCACCATTTCACTGGGGAGCAGGTAAGAGGAGCTCCTCACAGTGCCAAGCCCACAGTGGATCACTTCCTTCTGAATAATAAATTAAAACAACTTTTAAAAAAACTTAAATGCATATTTCTTGAGCTGTCAGAGTGGTAATATTATTATATGTTATGAATCTTGTGCATGTTCTCTTCCTGTATTCACAACCTCTACTGTATAATCATAAATGAAAGTGAAGAAAGTAAATAACATCTTAATACCATCATAAAAATAACCTTGACCTCCCAACACCCTGCTGCATGTGTCTTTGGAGCTCGTACCAGAAGTTGAATTACAGTTAGAGAAAAACTGGTCTAGATTTTTCTTCTTTGAAATGAGTAACTTTTAATGAGAAATAAACCTAGGATATTATTGATTAAGGCTGATATCCAGGTTTTCTGATACTATTTCTGTAACCATTTCACCAATATATTATGTAGCATACTTTGGACATTGATTCACTTCATTAGTACATTTTTGAGCTAAGCACAGAAAATCAAGATGTCATTTTTTCCAAGAGTGCAGTAAAATCAATTTATATGTGAAAAACATGTAAGAATAAGAAAATAAAATTCTCAGCAAGATGATTTATATATATATATATATTTTAAAATATGGATTAATATCCTTCATATGTTATTTAAATATCAACAGTAGAGTGTTAAGTGAATCACTAGATCAGTCTTTTAGTGGCATGTTAATGAAGAAAAAAGTGGATATTTAATGTAATAGCATATTTAATAACCTTGACATTCAAAGATGAGACCCAATCATGAAAACCTACTTTAATTTTCAATGAAGACATATGGAGAATTATTTATGTAGAAAAACTAGGGCAAAAGGACATTTGGATACTGAATTTATATTTGAGGAGATGAATCAAGCAGCTGCCCTTACCATTAATTTGTATGCAGAACATGAGTTTAACCAAGGAGAAAAGCTCTTGAAGCCAGTATATACTACTTAATGGCCAAACACTTTGGATCTACAAAAACTTTAGAGATAAGAAATTAGCAACTCAGGGGACCATGCAGCTAAAAGAATGCTAATTCATGGCTCTGAAAAAAGAAACAGCACAGAGAAGAAAGCACAAAATGACACAATTAGCTTAGATTCCAACTCATCGGAAAACTGGCAGAAAGAAGAGTTGCCAATTATTTTCTTTACTTCCTCAAAATGCAGACAAAATGAACTTTATTACTAGAGTAAGGAAGCATTAGACCACAGTTAATAGGCTGAAAAAATGGTAATTCTTGCTGAAGAGAAGACAGATAGCTAAATTGTTAACTGAAATAGAAATAGCTACTCAGTCAGACACAGAATCCAGTGTTCCTCTAAAAGCAAAACTGGGATAATTTAAGTTTTGAGTGCATGAGAAAGTTCACATGTAAAATTCTGAAATTTTAAAGAAATATTAGAGAATTATATGGTTTAAGAGACACTAGAAAATCATGTCTTTGGTATCTTTAAAGTTTTTGTAGTTGGTAGTAATCAAACAAAGGAAATTTAAGTAGGTCCCCCAGAATTTAGTTATCTAGAGAAAACAACTGAAAAGTGAAAGAATCTAATTCTTATTATCACTCAATATCTAGTAATTTTGTTTATTACTTTGATACTAGGTGTAAGTACACTATTTTGGTTTATTTACTTTTCTACATATGAGTTTCTTGCAGAACACAATGACTGTGTAAAGCACTTATTTGAGCTGATAAATTCTTTATGCTTATTAACAAAGCAGTGTTACAGAACATATTATGAAACTATGGCAGAAGAATTTGTACAATTTAAGTTATTGTAGATTTTTCATTAAAGACCCAAAGCAAACATTTTAAGTATTATATTCTTGCTCTTTCTTAAAAAATACTCATGAATATTTACAAAATCAGGTCTATAGTAGGGAGCAAGTTTCATTTTACTGGGCGATGTCCCATTTGTAGATGATGTTAGGTGTCTAATGCAGTAGCTTCTTTTAAGAACAACATAAGGAAAATATTAATGAAATATATTAGGATTCTTATAATTTTTATAACAGCCCCTGTACAGGAAATGAAACTAAAGCAATAGGTATTCTGGGATCCACAGTAGATGACAGAATCTAGGACTTGATTGTGAACACAGTTGGTGTTCCATGTTGTCTGCCTTCTCATTTATTTCTCCATTCATTTCTTCTATGATTCTTTTATTTATCACTCAAACTCTAGGGAATGAAGAAGTGGGGGAACAATAATTCCTATCCTTGTTTCATTCATGGATATGATCAACAAGAATTGTTGTAGGATTCTCTGGGACACAGATAAAAAATGACTAATTTGTTTCAGTGGGAATGTATGATCTTACAGTGTAGAAAAGAGAACACCTTCATTATCATTTGTGAGATGAGGAAGAATCTATGTTGTAGAAGGAGAACATTCCTCAAAGCAAAGAGCAAAAGAGTATTAAGATAAACTCACTTGCCTTTCTCAGGGAATGCAAACTTGGATATAGATTCCATTGAAGTAATGCATACCGTTGTGGACATTAATCAATCAGCATTCAAAGCCCTATCCAGCTCTCTGGGAGCTTCCATTTTCTATTTCAACATTTCAGCTAAATTGCACACAGCTCACGCTGCATCTCTCCTCATTACCTTCAAATTTGTCCCTTGAGCTCTCTTGAATCTTGCACCTTTGTAGTATCTTCCTTACAACTTTTCCAATACAGAGTATCTCGGCTTGGGCGATGAAATCAAAGACTTCATGAAGAGAGATTTTTACCTTGGGTAATAGAAATTTCCTGAATGTCATCCAAATTTTGATTCATTTTTCTCTGTAACTTGTAAAGTTGCATTTTATAGTTTGTTCTTGTCAAATTTTATTTAAACATGAAGCAAAATTTCAGGTGTGGACTATTTCAAAAATTTTCCTCTCCTTTGATATGTGTGTCTTTTCAAATAAAAGCATGTTATCTGAGCCATTCTTGTCATGTCTATTCTCATCACAAAGTTATCAACTGTTAATACAATACAGGGTCTGGCAGAAGTAACACCATTGAGTGTGTTTGGCGGGGTATGTGAATGTCTCACACGAGATGGACAGCAATTTGAACATTTCACCTAAAATGTCATATGGTGTGCTTGAGTGTGATATTGTTTACATGCTTATGATTTTATAGTAAAAGATTTTTATGCAATAAAAAGGGGTGTTATTTGTGCAGGACCTTGTATTATGCTATGGTATCTTTGAGTAAGTTTGTTAATATAGAGAGTAATATGAACTGAAATGTTCTGAGGGCTTTCCATGTGCCAGGCAGTGTGCCAAATAGGTAATATATATGGTTTCATACAATTTTTACAACAACCCAATAGAGTGGTCCATTTAGTAAATGGAAAAGCAAGGCTTACATAATTTAAGGAGTTTGTCTAAGGTCACAGAGCTTGTCAGTTTTGGAGCTGATTTTAAAATAAGACCATCTGACTTGAGGCATTATACTTTTATTATATGCTCTTTTGCTACTGTCTCTTTCACATTTGCTAACAATAGTGATAGGAGAAGAAAGGAATACAGGGGACAGAGAAGGAGAAAGGGAAAAAAGGAGGAAGGAAGGAAGAATAGAAGGTGAAAGGGAATAGGGGAAAGAGGGAGGGGAAATAATAAAGGAACAGAGGTAGGGAGGAAAAGAAGAGAGGAAATGGGGAAAGGAGAAAAGAGGTAAGATCAAGAGAAGGGAAGATAAACAGAAAGGGACAGCCAGGCTAGATTAACTCAAGGTCTTATAGGTCTTGCATTTTAAGATTTTTAATTTTAACTCTCCTTTTAAAATACCCATGAAATATAAAAATACTTGCATTTTCAATATAAGGACATGCACACTTCAGTAAGAAAACTATATTCCTACTTGGTTGGCCCTGTTTGTGAAACAAGGAAGCTTGCTAATGGACTGGTACATCAGTCATTCCCAGCTCACTGATCATGCTGCATGAGAAAGAGAAACTTAAAAATACTATTTGCCTCTTTGAGTTTTTAAAAATTCATTGAATTCCCTTACTATTCTCTAAACCACGGTGGCTTGACTGATATTCCCACTGACTCTTCACTATTAGAAACCATTCACTTGAGAAGCTGTTTTCTTTTTCTTCCCATAAGTATTCTGCAACTCCAGTGTTTAGCACTGGTGAATATCAGACTGCTTGAGAAAAAAATGGAAGTCAAGGTGTTTCAACCTTAAATAATAATTTATAAAAAATTGCCAATATAATGCTGGTTTCTTGGAATTCAGAAGTCATCTGGTTTGCAGCTCAGTAAGTGTCAAGGTGTCAGACTAGAACATGAAAAAACTGATTTTATTTGTCTTATATTATTGAAACAAGTCTTTTATAATGGAAAGAGTTTATTGCTGAAGCAGCCCTAGGTACATGTGATTATATGTGTTCACATGTGTGAGTATATGAGTGCATATACTTGTGCATGGGTGTATTCATGTGTATGTTCCTAGCACCATAGAGGATGGTGTTCACTCTAACTTACTGTATTCTCAGGTCAAAGGATCACAAAGTGAAAGCCTAAAGTCAGGTCCATAGCCAGCACGTGCTTCTCATAACCCAAGGCCCAGCAATCTCTCCCTCCACCTTTTCTTGCTACTCTTTCCTAAAGTATCAATAGCAACAAACTCTTTTCCAAACACTTAGGACATAAAGGAAGATCTGAGAAAACAAACATATACCCAAGTATGGGATGTAGGGATTAAATGGCACAGTTGCAGACTGTCCCCTGAAGCTCTGTCATTATGCATGTCTCTTCTCTCTTGCTCTTCCTTTGGCTTTCTCCTGAGGCCAGACTAAAGAGCCAACCATAACTTTTCTATGCAATATCTGTGTTATTAAAGATTATCTTTGCAATATCTGATGCCTGAGCTAATTACTGCTTAATCATAATGTTTTCCAATTAGATATCCTTTCAACCAGAAGAGAAAAATAAGTAAATAGAAAGGTTAGTTAAACTAGAATCCAAGAAAACAAGTTATCACACAAAACAAAAGAAATGATGAATCAGGCTGTCCATATTGAAACTCCAGTGCCAGTCTTCCTAAGTGCCCTCAATTCTAATTTTAGCTAAATTATCAGGTTGGCTTTTCTGTAGAGCACCCATTTGAAAATTGATTGTCAAACTTCTTAATTGTTTATCAAAGAGATAAGTGGATTTGTGCAGACATATAAACAATATAATGACTTTCATTTTTATTACTGGCAGGCTATAGCAAAATGAATAATAATAACTAACATTTATTGAATACTTACATCAGATATTAATCTATGTGTTTTATGTCATATTTCATTTAATCATTATTTTCCTGATTACAATCCATGTAAAGATTGCAGGTGTAAAAATTAAGGCCCTGAGAGATTAAACAACTAGTTTCGTCACTTTTGTATGGTGAAAGCAGAGGATGAATGAGATAGAATGGCTCTAGAAGTCATGTTCTTGACTGCTACACCATATTCCCACGCTTCACATTCGTCATATGCCTTGCAGTTTATAAGAATCTTAAATTTATATTATTTAACTTGAACCCAAACTGTCTTCCTTGAGGTGGACAATAGAAGCAATTATGAATGGCCTTACTATTTGTAGGTGCTGGATTTAGCATCAAAACCCAGGTTTACTTACCCAAAGTTCAGGAATTTTTTTTTAAGATTTTATTTATTTATTTTTAGAAGAAAGGGAGGGAGAAAGAGAGGGAAACATCAATGTGTGGTTGCCTCTCATGTGCCCCCTACTGGGGACTTGGCCTGCAACCCAGGCATGTGCCCTGACTGGGAATTGAACCAGTGACCTTTTGGTTCACAGGCTGGCGCTCAATCCACTGAGTCACACCAGCCAGGGCAGGACTTTTCTATTACACTATCATCCCTTTAAGCTTCCTAGTTAGATCCCAATTAAGAGAGCCTTAGGAGTTCCTTTTAAAAACTTTTTCTGCATTTCCTGCAGGATATTTCTATCACTTCTCCTTCTACTTAGTTCCTTATGTCTTTGTTCACAGTTCCTACTCTGTCCCAAACTATCTTTTACAACTATTATGAAAAATATTCTGATGCAGTACATACTTTGTTCCACTAATGTACATTTAAATGTGGCATTTATACACTAATATTAATCCACAGTAAATGAAAATATCACTTTGTTACATACTCAAGCAAGTTTCTTGATCTCTACTTTTGAATTTGATGTCAACATCACAATTTAAAATGAAAAACAAAAAATTAGCTAACATGTCTTTGTTCACTTTTTTTGTAGGCTGCCAATGACAAAAATGAAGGTGATTATATTTTTTATGTACATGCACAAATCCAATCATCTCTTGAATAAACAATGAAGAAGTTTGACGATTATCTTTAAAATGGGTGCTCCATAGAAAAGTCAACCTGATAATTTAGCTAAGATTAAATTGAGACACTTAGAAAGAGTGACACTGGATTTTTAGTATGAATCATCGATTCATTTTGTTTGTTTTATTTTCTTTGACTAATCTTCCAAATCACTTGCAGTTTTTCTGTGGTCATCTACTTGGCCCTCTTTCCTATATTTGCTCTTCTTCTCTCTTCATCACCCCCTTTTTTGCTCATATTGTCCCACTGAGGGTGTGCATATATGTGTATGCATTTTGCATTATAGATTAGCATTTTAGGAAGAAAACACTGACATATCAAGCAGCGATTCATCACATCCCACATCGAAGGCAATGAGGCCGCTACAGAAATCAGCACTTGGGCTGCTTTAATGCTGTGGGTCATTTCACAGCCCGACAAGTAAATCCTACAATAATCCATCTTGCTATGACAGAGGAATGCAGCATCTTATATTTAATAATGTTCCAAGAAAATAGAACCCTACAACTCAGTGGAAGAAAAAGTACAAAATCACTTCTAATTAACCCAGAGCATTAATTTGCATGGCATATTGTAGCTCCCAAAGAATAGCAGATTCTTTTGTATTTATTTTTTTTAACATGATTTTAATCACTATTGAAAATATATATATTGCCCTGGCTGGTGTGGCTCAATGGATTGAGTGCCAGTCTGTGAACCAAAGGGTTGCTGGTTCGACTCCCAGTCAGGGCACATGTCTGGGTTGCAGGCCAGGTCCCCAGTAGGGAGTGCTCACGAAGCAACCACATATTGATGTTTCTCTCCCTTTCTCCTTCCCTTCCCCTCTCTAAAAATGAATAAAATATTTATATATATATGTATGAGTATATGAGAGTTTTTCTCTGGTTTAAATGCTCTGCTTTCACTGATAGAGGAGAAAATGAATACAACAGAAGTATCTGCCTACGTGATACTTGTCATTAAGTCTGTTTTTTAATCTTTCACATAACTAATATATATTTTTTAAAGATTTAACTATATGACAGAACAGCTCAAATTGCTGGAACTTAGAAAAGGAACATTGTATTACTTTTTCCTTTTTGGTGCTTACTATCTTATACAGAAAATATGTTAACTCATAAATTAAGAAAGTTTTCCAGAATGTGGCTAGAGTGTTATGAGAACAGACTACAAACGAAATAATCTAAGGAAATTTAATTTACAAATACACTTCATTCAAGAACACAAATTAATGCACTGTATTATTTATTTTTATGGAAGGTCCTCACATGTGCTTAAAGCACCTATAAGATTTAACTTTTTCTCAAGGTTACAATAAAAATACAGCCTTTTTCCTAGATCATTCCTAAAACTATCACTTATTCTATTGGAGAAAAAAACATGTATGGTCTGCTTTACATAGTGGTATCTCTTTTGTTATTTCAATTTATCTTTTGTTTTGTGAAAATAGGTATCAGCATGAAATTTGCAGTGAAAGCTTCAGTCTCTAGAGTGAAGATGTTACAGGGTGACTAACTTCATCTGTTCACCTTCTGCTTTCTGTGTTTTTTTCTGTTATGGCAAAAATTGAACAACTTTATAATATGTGTTTGTGACACCCCTCCGATTTGATCTAACAAAGAAAAAGCTTTATCTTATTGACCTAAGTTTAGTTGCTTAGTGTATTATGGAACTGTATAGTAATTATAGTATAAATGCTACATACAAATAGGGTGGCAAGACATGGGAATAGAAACGTGAGCATATCTTACTCATGTTCATATTCCATTGTTCAACTGGATTCTAAATAAAAAACATACTTCAAAAATATTTTTCCTATTCATTTTGTTTTAGTCATTGGTCAACTTATTGTCCATTATAATGCCAGTATTTATACGAACTTGTGTACAATAAATTTTTCTTCTCTCCGTGGTGGAGGTAGATTATACAAAATAGGAGCAATTAATCACACTATGTGAACTTGTAAACCTGCATTTAGTTAAGGAATAACCATGTGGCTTTATCTCACTATAAAACTCTTGCCCATTAATGGTGGTTATCTATGTTGCAAAGAACTATAAAGTTAAATCTGAGCTTTGTTAAATAGGGTGCCTGAGTTGATTAGGAATGGCTGACATGAACAAAGAAGACAGTATCAGCGTGCATGCCAAATATTTGACACGCCTGCCCTAATTCTTTCAGGATTATTTAATTACTAAGAAGTAGGGTTTAAGTTTTCACTTCTTTGGACTAAGACTAACAGAAATTGTTCTCCATTCTTGAGACAGAGATTTTTGCTCTATCTAACCTAGTTCTATTTTTAATTTTCTAAAAAACCTATTGTTCCTAAAAATAAATTCTCCCAAATCCATATGATCCTTTCATTCTTTTCTACTAATAGTTTTAGGAAAAAGAACAACAGGGTTGCAAAATAATTTTATAATAATTTTATTCGATGTGACAGAGTCAAAAGGAACATTTTAGCACAAGGTAGAGCATTATCTCCTATACTGCTAAGGATTGGTGTGAAGGCCAATGGGACCATGGAAATAAAAGCACTTAGGAAAATATAAGTATGTAAGATCTTTTATTATGTATCTGACCATAATTGACTGAGGTGAGATGAAGAATTTCTCAACTGTTTCTGAAGACACCATATATTTTTTAAAGATTTTATTTATTTATTTTTAGACAGAGGGGAAGGGAGGTAGAAAGAGAAGGAGAGAAACATCACTATATGGTTGCCTCTTGTGCACCCCCAACCAGGGACCTGGCCTGCACCCAGGCATGAGCCCTTGACTGGGAATCGAACCAGTGACCCTTTGGTTCATAGGCTGGTGTTCAATCCACTGAGACACACCAGCCAGGGCTAGACACCATATGTTTGATGGGAGGGCAACCAATATGAGGCTCACCTTGCCAGACTTTAAATGGGACACATACTCTGGTTTTCATGTGAATTTACATAGTATAAGATTGTAATACATGTGATTTTCTTATGACCTATGTCTATTATAACAAACTATAGAAATGATCCCTGAAAATATAGTCTTGACCTATGTCTATATAAATGGAAGGAAAGGTTTGGTAAGGTCCAGAGTACATTGTGACATGCTCAACAGAAAAAGGAAAGTCATGTCCCAGCTACCACCCATCAGGGAAGATTTAGCCCTTCTCATCTTCCTATCAGTCATGCATACAGCATCCCAGGCCAAAAATTATAGCAATCTGCCTACATATTATACTTTTTCCAAATGTTGTGAATAAAGTTATGTTTTCTTTGACTCTTCTAAAACCAACCAAGCAAAAACAATAAAAAATAGCAAGAGAAAAAATTAGCAAGGCAGCTTTACTTTAATTTTCCAAAATTTCTAAGATAGAAAAAAGGTCAGGATTACTTCTGAATCTCATTGGCATTTCTCTAAAATTTTATATAAATTATTTAATAGCACTTAACAGGCCACAATATGGGGGCATAAGGATGTTTTAAACTTACTGAGAAAAATGAGGCAAGTGGCCCAAAATGCAGGAGAGCATTGGGAGGGTATGAGGGTATTACCACCTAAATACTGGGAATGCAGGATTCTCTCCTTTTTTGTATTGAGCTTTACAAGGTCATTTGGATTCATCAATGTATTTTTAATGTGTTTTTTCCTTGAATCAAGCCAGACTGAGGTTTCTGTCCATTAACCAGGTATTCTAAAGGAAATGTGCAATCCAAGAGAAGTGGAGTATTTTAATATAAGGTAATAGCCTGCAATAGATGTTTGTATCTAAAAGATGCTAAAGGAGGTAAAACGATCATTTGCTCTCGGAATAGTTGCAGATCACGTGTTTTTAATCTGAAGTCCATAGGTGAGCTAAAGAGATTTCATAAACACCCTGAAATTCTAAGCAGAATTATATGTAACTGTGTTTGAGTTTTCTCTGTGGGAAGTGTCTAGAGCATTCATCAATTTCTCAAAGTAGTGAATAAAAAAATCAGAACCATGAATTTATATTCAAAGTGTAAAATTGCATTTCTTCCATAATTTATGCTACAAAACAAATAAAACTGTCCATTTTGTTTTACTTTTAAGATCTGACTTAATCTTTCAGGCCATGGACTGAAATGTGGTACAGAAAATGGTAAATAAAGATGCCACCTCCAGGTGATGTCATGGGATTGACACATGCTGAAGAATGGCTCAGTTTAATTATAACTGAAATTATTATTGTCTGATGCTTTTTCTAAGCTGATTCTAAAAATTAAAGTGATTGATTCTAATAAATTAACAGCATTGTATTGTTATTTTATGACTTATTCAAAATAGGAAATTGGATAGTACTTGCAAAAATTGAAAAACACTCCTAAATCACAAAACCTGTGTGAAATGTTTGATTCATCATTCTTTCTCATGCAATAGTTTGTTTTTTCTTTGGATCATGAATTTACTGGAGTTTTCTGTTTTGTTTTGCCTTTTTGTTTGTTGTTGTGTTTTGTTTTAAACAGTGATTATTTCTAGTTAACTCTGTTGTTGAAGAAATAACTATGTAATTATGTCTATGACTTGCTAGGACATTTATCTTCTCTTTTTTTTAAAAAAAGATGTTATTTATCTATTTATTTATTTTTAGAGAGAGAGGAAAGGAGGAGAAAGAGAAGGAGAGAAACATCAGTGTGTGGTTGCATCTCGCATGCCTCCTACTGGGGACCTGGCCTGAAAACCAGGCATGTGCCCTGATTGGGAATCAAACCAGCAACTCTGTGGTTTGCAGATTGGCACTCTATCCACTGGGCAATACCACCCAGGGCACATTTGTCTTTTCATGACATGATGAATCTCCCTTACTGGTTTCCTTTTTTAATTTGACTTGCTGGTTCCCAGGTCTGCTCTACAGCAGACCCCAGGAAATATAAATAAATACTCATAATACATGTCTTTTTATTTCCTTACTCATTCTAGGGTTCCTCCCACTAGAGGCTCAACTATTATTTTTAAAAAGTTAAATTTTATGCATCATTCAATTCCTGAAAATATATTTATCTTGTCTTTATTTGATGGCCAATGTTCCTGAGAATTGAATTCTAGGTTAATAATAATGTTTCTTAATATCCTTATAGGCATTTAATCCTGAAGAAATGTATTTTCCTTTGTAAAAAAATTTGATTTTATTCTTCCTAGTATTCCAATTTTTTAATATGGGTATTTTTATTAATTCATTAGCCTTATATTCAGTTGGCCTTTTTCCTTTGTGAAGACTTTGGGCTTTCTTTAGCACAGATAAATTTTAAAAATTTACATAAAACTTCTTAAGTGAGTTTGTTTATATTGTTTTCTTCTTGACTTTCTTTGTCCAATTTTGCTTCCTAGGTCTTTCTAGGCTTACAAAATAAGTGTGGGAAAAGTTGTTTTCTCTGTTTTCCTATTCTTTGAGACAGTTACCAAATTTGGGGGATTTGGTAAAATTTAGCTGTAAAATAGCCCAGTGACTTTTCTGTCTGTGTGTGACTAAGTGGAACACACAGGAGATAAATTTTGATATCAGTTCAATTTTGTAAAATGCTTTCTTTATCATAGGCAATTTGCCATTTTTGTAGGGATTTCCTTTTCATTTAATTGTTCAAGTTTAAAAGTAAATGAGTTTACAGAATCAGTCATTTAAAAGTAATTAAATAACTATAGATATGTTACTTTATCAATTGTTATTATTTTGAAGTCAATTTATTACTTTATTATATTGCTTTACATAATAATTTTATTAAAGCATAGCATACATACAGAAAACTATAATACGATATTGTCTAGTCCAATGAATTTTTAACAAGTTGAACACCTGTGGAACTACCACTGAGATCAGGAAAGAGAATATTATTAGACATATAAGTCATCTGTGGGGCATCTCTCTCAGCTGCTATTGCAGGATGCTACACTCTTAATTCATAACAAATTTATTTTATTATTTTTTGCAGGTACATATTTTTCTTGGTAGTTTTTTTCTGGCAGTTTATGGGCATTGTTATTAACTTCCATGAAAAAGTTTTTGTGTGTATTAATATTCTTTATAGTATGGTTGTTTCTATTTTATGACTTTGAATTTTTGTCATTATTATCTTTCCTATACTAAATATGGATTTATTTGCAGTTATTTTATAATTTCTTGAAGTGGAAATTATTATTATTGATTTTTAATAATTTCTTATAATGCATACATTTAAGGTGATAAATATTCTTCTAAGGAAGATTATCTCTGTCTCACAAGCTTTCATATATTTCATTTTCAATATAATTCAAGTCCAAAATATTTTCTCATTCCCATTTTTTATTTCTTCTGTGATCTATTTGTTATGTAGAAATGTGTTATTCCCAAGCATTTGGGGATGTTTTTCTACTTCTTTTCTCTCCTTCTGCCTCCTTGTCAAATTTCCTTCCTTTTCTTTTCCTTCTCCTCCTTCTTATTCTGTGTTATTGACTTATAATTTAATTAATCTCTACACAGGGACAGTACTGTAAATATTTTCAATGTTTTTATATTTTTTGAGAATTATTTTACAAGCCAGAATAAGTCTGATTTTTAAAATTTAGTTCTATTTTTAAAAATACATATTTTGTTATTTAGTATTACATCATTTCTGGGAGTGTTTATTAATTTTGTTATTCATATAGTCATTTTTATATTGAATTTTTAATTTTTCAACTACAGCTTATATTCAGTATTATTTTACATTAGTTTCAGGTGTACCGCATAGTGGTTAGACATGTAATTTACAAAGTGATCGCCCGATAAGTCTAGTACCCACTTGACACCATACATGATTATTATAATATTATTGAGTACATTCACTATGCTGTATTTTTTGTTTTGTCTCTCCCAGAAGGAGAGGCATTCTTTCTTCTCTTAGAAGCAGCAACAGCCGTATTTTGAACTATTTATAGATAATAACTCAAGGAAGGGAATAGCCAGCAGCCTTTTGCCAATAGCCAGTCAGAAATTGGAGACCTTAGTGATAAGGCCATAATGAAAGGAATTCTGCCAACAACCTAACTGAGCCTATTCTTCCCTAGCCAAAAGATAAATGACACTGTGATGGTTAATTTTATGTGTCAACTTAACTGAGCTAAGGGTTGCCAAACAGCCGGTGAATTGTTGTTCCTAGCTGTCTATAAGGGAAGAGATTAGCATGGGAAACAGGAGACCCAGTAAAGGAGATTGCCTTCACCCACTGGAAGGTGGGCATCTTCCAATCTGTTGACGGCTCTAAGGAAACAAGAAGGTGAAAGAAGGGTGAATATACTCCCTTTCTGTTTGAGCTGAAGCATCATCCATTTCTCTTGCCCTTGAACCGCAGCTCTCGTGGTTCTTGGCTGTTGAGACCCAGATTGGGAATTAAAACAAACATTCTCCATTTCTCAGGCTTTCAGACTGAAGTACAGCACTGGCTTTCCTCATTCTCCTCTTTGCAGATGGCATTCATGGGACTTGTTACCCTCAATAACCATGTAAGCCAACTCCCATAATAAATCTCTTCCTGTATGTCTTGTCATCTATTTATCATTTAACTATCTATCATCTATCATCATCATCATCATCATCATCATCAATCTGTCTCTATCTATCTAATTGATTCTGTTTCTCTGGAGAACGTGAACACAGACACTTTTATTTGAAAGAAAATGCCTATCAACCAAGAGCCCATATTCAGTGAAATAACATTCCAGACACAAAAACTAAGGCATTTTTTCCTCATCAATCTCAGTGAGGTGAGAATGAAGGCCAGCCAACATCTTGATAGTGGCCTGGTGGGACCCTAAAGCAGAAAACCCAGCTAAACCATTCTTAAATTCTTGAGCCATTCCTAAATTTGTATTGTTTCAAGTTGCTGCATTTGTGCAAATTGGTTACACAATAATAGAAAAGTGATACTCCATTATATAAAATGTGCTTCTTTATCACTACTAACCATTTTTACTTTAATGTCAATAGAACTTATGTTAATATAGATAAATCATCTTATTGTTGTTTGTAGTGTTTGTTTGCATGATATATCATTTTATTCTTATTTTCAACATCTGTACCTCATATATTAAGTGTATATTTCTAAGAAACATGTAGTTTACTTTAATGATGATTTTGTAGTTGCTGCTTTATATCGTTAAGACAATCCCATCTTTTTTTTTAATTGTTCAATTACAGTTGTCTCCATTTAACACCCACTACTATCCTAACCCCACTCATCCTTACCTCAAAAACTCAATCCTATCCCCCTTTTAGTTTGCCCATGTGTCCTTTATACATGTTTCTTAATGACATCTCCCCTTCTCCATATTATCCTCCTCTCTGGATACTTTCCGTTTGTTCTTTATTTAAATGTCTCTGGTTATATTTTGCTTGATTGTTTGTAATGTGGATCAGGTTCCATTTAAAGGTGAGATCATATGGTATTTGTCTTTCACCGCCTGGATTATTTCACTTAGCATAATGCTCTCCAGTTCCATCTATGCTGTCAGGAAGGGTAGGAGCTCCTTCTTTCTTTCTGCTGCATAGTATTCCATTGTGTAAATGTTCTTAGATTCACTCATTTACTGATGGGTGCTTCTAGCACTTGGCTACTGTAAATTCTGCTGCTGTAAACACTGGGGTGCATAGGTTATTCTGAGTCAGTTTTTCAGGATTCTTAAGGTATAATCCTAACAGTGGAATGGCCAGGTCAAAAGGCAGTTCTATTTTTAGTTTTTGAGGATATTCCATAGTGTTTTCCACAGTGGCTGCACAAGTCTGCACTCTCACCAACTGTGTACTAGTGTTTTCTTTACTCGACAACCTCACTAGCCCTTGTTGTTTGTTGATTTATGATGACCATTCTGACCAGTGTGAAGTGGTATCTCATTGTGGTTTTAATTTGTATCTCTCTGACGGCTAGTGATGCTGAGTATTCTTTCATATATCTCTGGGCCCTCTGTATGTCCTCCTTGGAGAAATGTCTGTTCAGGTCCTTTGGCCATTTTTTAATTGGATTGTTTGTCTTGCTGGCATGGAGTTGTATGAGTTCTTTATATAATTTGGAGATCAGACCCTTGCCTGAGGTATCATTTGCAAATATATTTTCTCATACTGTTTTGTTCCCTTTTCATTTTGTTGATGGTGTCTTTAGCTGTACAGAAGCTTTTTAATTTGATGAAGTCCCATTTGTTTATTCTTTCCTTATGTCCCTTGCTCTAGGGGGCTTATCATGGAAAATATTGCTGCTTGGAATACCTGAAATTTTTCTGCCTATGTTCTCCTCTAGGACTTTTATGATATCATGACTTATATATAAGTCTTTTATCCACCTTAAGTTTATTTTTGTATATTGTGTAAGTTGGTAGTCGAGTTTCATTTTTTTGCACATAGCTCTCCAGATCTCCCAACACCATTTGTTGAAGAGGCTATTTTTATTCCATTCTATGCTTCCACTCCCTTTGTCAAATATTAATTGACCATAGATGCTTGAATTTATTTCTGGCTCTCTATTCTGTTCCATTGATCTATATGTCTGTTCTTATGCCAGTACCAGACTCTTTTGACTACTCTGGACTTGTAATATAGTTTGTTTTCAGATATTGTGACCCCTCCTACTTTGTTCTTCTGTTTCAAAGTTGCTGTGGCTATTTGGGATCATTTCTGACTCCATATAAATTTTTGAAACGTTTGTTCTATGTCTGTGAAATATGTCATAGGTATTTTAATAGGGATTGCATTGAATCTATAAATTGCTTTGGGTAGTATAGACATTTTGATGATGTTAATTCTTCTAATCCATGAATAAGGTAAACACTGCCACTTAATTACTTTCTTTAACTTTGTATAGTTTTCTGAGTACAGGTCTTTTACGTCCTAGGTCAGGTTGATTCCTAGATAGTTTATTTTTCTTGTTGCTATATGAAATGGGGTTTTCCCCCTGATTTTTGTTTCTGATATTTCATTGTTGGTATACAAAAATAACTTGAATTTCTGAATATTTTCTTTTTGTATCTCACTGCTTTGCCAAATTCACTAAAGGTCAACTAGTTTTTTGTTGGAGTCTATAGGATTTTCTATGTACACTATCATGTCATCTGCACATGACAGTTTTGCTTCCTCCTTTCCAATTTGGATGCCTTTTATTTCCTTTTCTTGTCTGGTTGCTGTGGCTAGGACTTCCAATAACATGTTTAATAGAAGTGGTGAAAGCAGACATTCTTGTCTTGCTCCTCATCTTAGTAGGAAAGCTATTAGTTTTTCCTGTTGAATATGATGTTGGCTGTTGTTTTCTCATATATGGCCTTTATTATGTTGAGATATGCTCCCTCTACTCCCACTTTGCTGAGTGCTTCTGTCATAAATGGGTGTTATACCTTATCAAATGCTTTTCTGCCTCTATTGATATGATAATGTGATTTTTGTCTTTTGTTTTGTTTATCAGATGTATTGTTTATTGAATTGCACATATCGTACCATACTTGCATCCCTGGGATGAATCTTATTTGATTATGGTGTATGATATTTTTAATGTATTGCTGGATGCAGTTTGCCAATATTTTGTTGAGGATTTTAGTGTCTATATTCATCAGCAATACTGGCCTATAGTTTTCTTTCTTTGTTGCGTCTTTATCTGGTTTTGGTATTACGATGATGCTGGCATCATAAAAAGAGTTTGGGAGTATTCTCTTCTCTTGAATTTTTTGGAAGAGTCTGTGAAGGATAGGGGTTAACTTTTCCTTAAATGTTTTGTAAAATTCTCGTGTGAAAATATCTGGTCCAGGGCTTTTGTGTGAGGGGATGTTTTTGATCACTGCTTTGATTTCACCAGCAGTTATCAGTCTGTTCAGTCTTTTTGCTTCTTCATTCAGTTTTGGAAGATTATATTTTTCTAGAAATTTGTCAATTTCACCCAGGTTTTCAAGTTCCTTGGCATTTAGTTGTTCATAGTAATTTCTTACATCCTTTGTATTTCTGTGGTATCAGTTGTAATCTGTCCTCTTTCATTTCTAATTTTGTTTATTTGGGTACTTTCTGTTTTTTTCTTCATGAGCCTACTTAAATGCTTGTGATTTTGTTTATCTTTTCAAAGAACCAGCTCCTGAAATTATTGATCCTTAGGATTGTGCTTTTAGTCTCTATGTCATTTAATTTTGCTCTGGTCTTGGTTATTTCCTTCTTTCTATTTGCTCTCAGCTGTCTTTGTTGTTGTTCCGCCAGTTCTTGTAGATGCATGGTTAGGTTGTTGATTTGAAATGTTTCTATCTTTTTTAGGTAGGCCTGTATTGCTATGAACTTTTCTCTCAGGACTACCTTCACTGTGTCCCATAAGTTTTGGGCTTCTGTGTGTTCATTTTCATTTGTTCCCCCAATTTTTTTGATTTCTTCCTTGATCTTATTATTAACCCATTCATTATTTATTAGCATGCTATTCAATCTCCATGAATTGGAGTGTTTTTCAGGTTTTTTTCCTTAAGATTAACTTCTATTTTCAGGCTCATGTGGTCTGAGAAAATGCTTGATATGATTTCAATTTTCTTGAATTTGTTGAGGCTTGTTTTGTGTCCTATCATGTGATCTATCTTTGAAAATGTTCCATGTGCATTTGAAAGGAATGTGTATTTTGTTTCCTAGGGATGAAAGGTGCTATATACATCAATTAAGTCCATTTGATCTAGCATGTTGTTCAGTTCCTCAATATTCTTGTTGATATTTTGCTTGGAAGATTTATCTATTTTGACAGTGGGGTGTTAAAGTCCCCTAGTATAAATGTGTTGCTGTCTATATCTTTCTTGAAGTCCTCCAAGATTTTCCTTATACATTGTTTGTTCCTATATTGGGTGCATATATGTTCATAATGTTTATATCTTCTTGGTAAATTCTTCCCTTGAGTATATGAAGTGTTTTTCTATGTTTGTTTTTATGGTCTTTGGTTTGAAGTCTATTTTGTGTGATATAAGTATTGGTACCTCGGCTTTTTTTTTTCCTATCCATTTGCTTGGAATATTTTTTCTAACCCTTCGCTTTCAGTCTGTGTAGCTGTTTTGTTCTGAGGTGGGTCTCTTATGTGTAGAACATGAGTGGGTAAAGTTTTCTCACCCATTGAGCTTCCCTGTCTTTTGATTAGAGCATTTAATCCATTTGCATTTAAAGTTACTATTGATAGGTACTTATTCATTTGTATTTTACTTCCTTTTTACCTTTGTTACTCTCTTTGTCAGTCTTTTTCTTCCTTTTCTTAAAGCAGTACCTTTAGCATATCTTGTAGTGCTGGTTTGGTGGAGGTGTATTCTTTTAGCCTTCTTTTGTCTGGGAAGCTCCTTATTTCACCTTCCATTTTAATTGAGAGCCTTGCTGGGTAGAGAAGTCTTGGTTGCAGTCCTGTGCTTTTCATTACTTGGAACATTTCTTGCCATTCCCTTGTGGTTTGTGTTTCCATTGAGAAGTCAGCTGCTAGCCTTATTGGGGCTCCCTTGTATATTAGTTCCTATTTCTCTCTTGCTGCCTTTAAGATTCTCTCTTTGTCTTTGAATTTTTGATTTTTATTATGATGTGTCTTGGAGTGGGCTTCTTTGGGTTCCTGTTGATTGAGATCCTCTGTGTTTCCTGGATTTGTGTGACTTTCTCTTTCATCAAATTAGGGAAGTTTTCTATCATTACTTTTTCAAATAGGTTTTCTATACCTTGCTTTTCTTCACCTTCTGGTATTTCTATTATATGGATATTATTCTGTTTCATGTTGTTCTGCAGTTCCTTTAACAGCTGTTCATTGTTTCTGAGTCTTTTTTCCTTTTCTTGCTCTTTCTGGGAGTTGTTTTCTACCTTGCCCTCTAGTTTGCTGATTTGATCCTCTGCTCATCTAGTCTGCTTGATTGCTTCTACTGTGTTCCTCAATTCAGAAATTGTATTCTTCATTTCCTCTTTGCTTTTGTTGATGGTTTCTATGTCCTTTTTCATACTGATATAGTTTGCAGTAAGTTCCTCAGTTTCCCTGTAGTTTTTGGTACTTCTCAGTAAGCTTAGCGAGCTTCCTTATAACCATTGTTTTGAACTCAATATCTGATTGTCAATGTGCCTTTATTTCATTTAGCACTATTTCTGAGGATTTCTCCTTTTGTTTCAATTAGGGTTGTTTCATTGTCTTATTATTTGTGAGCTTCTTCTTGTTTGCTTCTGCTTCTTAAATTGGTCTGTTTTGACTCCCTAAGTTTGTCATGTGAACGTCTGTCATAGGAGACCTCTGAGATTCAGTGGTGCAGTTTCCTTGATCCCTGAACTTGATGCTCTTGGGATGCCCCTTATACCATTTATGTTGTCTTTGTGGATATAATTGGGTTTTGATTGTTATTAGGTCATTCTTTGGTGGATCCTTCCCTCCAGCTGGTTGACTGAGGGTCACTCTGCTCACCATGTCTTGTATGCTGTTGTGCAGGTGCTACCAGAACAAAACCACAAAGCCCAGGGAACAAAACTACATCTGCAAAAATTATCCCTCCCCACCCCCACAATTCCACTATCAACAGCAAAGGAATCAGTATTAATAAGGGTGCAAAGAGATTAGGACTATTATAAGAAAGGAGATAAATAAACTATAGTATAAAATTTAATGACTTATTATGCACAAACTTGATGAACAAGAATGAATGTTAAAAAGCTATGCAGGAAAAAAAATATTGCACTTCATTGAGCAGACAACAGTGGATTTTCATCTCAGTAGCCTCTAATATTTACCACTGTTTTTTCTTTCTGGATCCACCTCTGGTGATGTTAGATGTGGACCCCATATGACCTTAGACAGCTCCTAGACTGCCAGGGATCTACTCTCTTTGCTGTCTTCTTCTGTTAATCTAGTCACTCTGCACTCAACATTCAGGTTTAAGCATCATGAAGCCAGAGCAGAGTCCCTCCTGGGGTTGGGGCTATTGTTTCCCCTCAGGCTGCTTGCGCTGGTAGGGGAGTGGTCTGCCTGAGTAGGAAGGCTGGTGCCATATGGGGGATAACTCAACACCAGGATACTGGCATCTGTTCTCTCTGTTCTCTCCCCAAAGCTTCCATCCCCAGTCTGTCCTCAGGTGTCTCTAGCCCATTCTGCCCCCACCTCTGCTGGAGCCCAGGATAGTTGGCTGCAAATGAAAATTTATGTATAGGCCCTTCAAAGGGCTCTCTGTGTGTCCAGCCTTCTGTCTCTGCCAGAGAGCAACCCTGCTGCTTTTTGTGTACTTTTTGGGCTCTGGTGCTCTAGACTGGGGATCCCAGCTTTATACCCCATACTTCTCAGGGGGATCCAACCAGTTGCTTAATTATCCCTCCAGCGCTGCCATGTGTGGGCGCCCAGCCAGCCTTCTCAAACAGTCTTCTTGAACTCCTTACCAGTCAGGTTGCGCTGAAGCTGATTTTTCTGTTTGTCCAAGGTTATAAGTTTTTTTCTTCATTGTTGTTCAGTTGTTTGTTCCAGGTGCTTTCTCCACAATTTAGTTGTAATTCTAGATTGGTCCTGGGAAGAGGTTAGTGTGGCTTCCATTCACTCCTCCACCAGCTCGCACCTCCCCCATCTTTTATTTAGAGTATTCGGTCTATTTAAATATTTCTAAACTTTACTATATTCATTTTGTTCTTTTTTGGCCTTTTTATGCTTAAAACTATTTTTTCACTTTTCCTCTATACTCTTGTTATTTATACATTTTTACTTTTCTTAGATATTAAAACATTCACCTTTGAAAATTATAATTAATTAAATTAGTGCTCATTTCCAAGACAATGCCATTAATCATTCTCTTGCTGTTTCTGTGATGGTCACACATTGTTTTTTATTTTATAATTTAACCTTTATGGTATTTTTTCAATTGCCATTTACTCCCCTTATTAACACTCCCCTAACAATCACCACCCTCTTGTCCATATCCATGAGTCTTTTTTCCTTTTTGCCCAGTCCCTCCATCCTCTCACCTCTGCCCCATGCTGTCTTCCTGCTCTCCATCTTTGAGTCTGTCCCCATTTTCCCTGTTAATTCAGTGTGTTCATTAGATTCCACATATGAGTGAAATCATATGGTATTTGTCTTTCTCTGACTGGTTTATTTTACTTAGCATAAAGTTCTCCAGGTCCATCCGATACTGTCACAAATGTTAAAATTTTCTTTTTTTACAGCTGAGTAGTCCATTGTGTAAATGTTCCATAGTTGTTTTATCCACTCACCTAGTGTTGTATACTTGGACTGCTTTCATATCTTGGTGATCATATATAATGCTACAATGCATATAGGGGTGCTTATATTCTCAAATTAACATTTTGGGTTCCTTTGGTTATATTCCCAGAAGTGAGATGGCTGAGTCAAAAGGCAAATCAATTTTTAATTTTCTGAGGCATCTCCATACTGCTTTCCACCATGGCTTCACCAGTCTGCATTCCCACCAACAGTGCAAAAGGGTTCCTTTTTCTCTACATCTTTGCCAGCACTTGTTATTTGTTGATTTATTGATGATAGCCATTCTGACAGGTGTGAGATGGTATTTCATTATGGTTTTAATTTGCATTTTTCTGATAATTAGTGACATCGAGCATTTATTCATATGTCTATTGCCTATCCGTATGTCCTCTTTAGAGAAGTGTCCATTCAGGCCATTTGCCAATTTTTTAATTGGGTTGTTTGGGTTTTTTTGGTGTTAAATTTTTTATGTTCTTTATAAATTTTGAATATTCACACCTTAATGAAAGTATCAATGAATATGTTCTTCCATTCTGTGTATTGTCTTTTTATTTTGTTGATGATTCCCTTTGCTGTTCAAAAACTTTTTAGTTTCATGTAGTCCCATTAGTTTTCCTTTGTATACTTTGCCTGGGGAGATATAACTGATAAAATATTGCTACCAGCAATGTCCAAGATTCTGAAGCCTGTGTTTTCTTTTACAATTTTTATGGTTTTGTATCTAACAGTTAAGTCTTTGATCCATTTTGAATTTATTCTTGTGTGTTGTCCTAAGAAGCTGTCCTAGCTTCTTTTTTCTGTGTATATCTGTCCAATTTTCCCAACATCATTTATTAAATAAACTATCTTAATCCATTGTATGTGCTTCTTCCTCTGTCAAATATTAATTGACCATAAAGTTGTGGGTTTATTTTTGGGCTCTCTATTCTGTTCCATTGATTTATGTGTCTGTTTTTATGCAAGTATAATGCTGTTTTGAGTACTATGGCATTAAATATATTTCAATATTAGATACTGTCATTCCTCCAATTTTGTTCTTCTTTCTCAGGATCACTGTTGCTTTGTGGAGCCATTTGTGGTTTTACGTACATTTTTGAAATATTTGTTCCAGCTCTGTGAACTACATCATTGGAATCTTGACAAAAATTGCATTGAATATATAGATTACTTTGGGTAGAATGGACATTATAATGATGTTAATTCTTCCTATTCATGAACATGGTATATGCTTCCATTTATTGTGTCTTCTTCAATTTCTTTCTTCAATGTCTTATAAATTTTGGATTACAAGTCTTTACATCATTGGTTAGATTTTTTCCTAGCTATTTTATTCTTTTTGAAGTGATTGTGAATGGAATTATTCTGTTAATTTCCCTTTCTGTTAGTTTGTTATTAGCATATAAAAATGCAACTGATTTCTGGATATTAATTTTGCATCCTGCTACTTTGCCGAATTCATTTATCAGTTCTAATAGTTTCTTGATGGAAACTTCTGGGGTTCTCTATATACAGTTTCGTGTCATCTGCAAATAACGACAGTTTTACTTCTTCATTTCCAATCTGGATGCCTTATATTTCTTCTTTTTGTCTGATTGCTTTGGCTAGGATTCCAGTACTATGTTGAACAAGAGAGGTGAAAGCAGACATCCCTGTCTTGTTCCTCATCTTAAGGGAAACACTTACAGTTTTTGCCTGTAGAGTATGATGCTGGCAGTGGGTTTGTCATATATGGCCTATATTATGTTGAGGTATGTCAACTCCTTTTACTACCACTTTGTTGAGAGGTTTTTTTTTTTAATCATAAATGCGTGCTGGATTTTATCAAATGTTTTTTTTTTATGTGTCTATTGATATGATCATGTGGTTTTTATCCTTCATTTTGTTTATGTGGTAAATCACATTTATTGATTTGCAAATGTTGTACCAACCTTTCATTCCTGGAATAAATCCCACTTGATGCTATATTCAATTGCTAATATTTTGTTGAGGATTTTTGCAACTATGTTCATCAGGGATATTGGCCTATAATTTTCTTTCTTTGTAGTGTCTTTATCTAGTGTCTGTTTTGGAATTAGTATAATGGTGGCTTTGTAAAAGGAGCTTGGGAGCCTTCCCTCCTCTTGAATTTTATGAAATAGTTTGAGAAGGAGAGGTGTTAGTTCTTCTTGGAATGTTTGGTAAAATTCACCTGTGTAGCCATCTGGTCCAGGGTTTTTGTTTGTTGGGAGTTTTTTGATTAATGCTTCCATTTCTCTAGGTATAATCTGTTTATTCAGATTCTCTGATTCTTCCTGAGTTTTGGAAGATTGTATGTTTCTAGGAATAGATCCATTTTATCCAGTTAGTCCAGTTTGTTGGCATACAGTTGTTCATAATATTTTCTTACAATTCTTGGTATTTCTTTGGTGTCAGTTGTTATTTTTCCTCTTTTATGTATTTGGGTCCTTATTCTTTTTTTCTTGATGAATCTGATTAAAGGTTTGTCAATCTTTTTTATCATTTCAAAGAACCAGCTCTTGTATTCATTGCTTTTTTGTATCATGTTTTTAGACTTGATTTTGTTTTTTTCTGCTCTGATCTTTATTATTTCCTGCCTTTTACTCATTGTGGGCCATGTTTGTCTTAAATGTAAAGTTAGATTTTTTTACTTGAGTTTTTTTTTTTTTTGTTCTCTGAGATAAGTTTACAGTGCTATGATTTCCCTCTTAATATTGCTTCCCAGTGTCCCACAGATTTTGGATATTTGTGTCCTCATTTTCATTCATTTCAAGGTATCTTTTGATTTCTTTCTTAATCTCATTATTGGCTCATTCACCATTCAATAACATGCTATTAAACAATGCATGTATTTCAGTGTTCTTGTCATTGATTTCTAGTTTCATAGCATTGCGATTAGAGAAGATGCTTGATATGATTTCAATCTTCTTAAATTTATTGAGATTTATTTTATGTCCTAACATGTGGTCTATCCTAGAAAACATCCCATGTGCACTTGAAAAGTATGTATAGGCTGCTGCTTTGGGATGAAGTGCTCTGAAGATATCAATTAAATCCATTTGATCTAGTGTGGCATTTAAGGCTGCTGTTTTCTTTTTGATTTTCTGTCTAGAAGATCTAGTCATTGAAGTCAATGGGTTTTTACAATCCTCTACTATGACTATATTTCTGTTGGTCTCTCCCTTTATGTCCATCAAGGTTTGCTTCACATATTTAGGTACTCCTTTGTTGGCTGCATAAATGTTTATTAGGGTTATATTCTCTTGTTCAATTTTTTCCTTTATTATTGTGTAGTGTTGTTCTTTGTCTCTTACCATAGTATTGGTTTTAAAGTCTATTTTATCAGATATTAAGTACTGTTCCACCAGCTTTTCTTTCTTTTCCATTTGCATGAGATATCATTTTCCATCCTTTAACTTTTAGTCTGTGTGTATCTTTCTATCTAAGATGGGTCTCTTGGAGGAATATATATATATGGGTCTTGTTTTCTTATCTATTCAGCTACCCTCTGTCACTTGACTGGAACATTTAAGCCATTTATTTAAGGTGATTGTTGATAGATATTTAATTAGTGCCATTTTATTCTTCAACTTTTCTCCTTTATATTTTTTCTTTCTCTTTTTCTTCTTCTTTTTAAAGCAAGCCCTTTAATATTTGTTGCAGTACTGGTCTGGTGTTAATAAACTCCTTTAGCTTTTTCTTCTCTGGGAAGTTTTTCTCTTTCGATTTTAAATAATAGCCTGCTGGGTAAAGTAGCCTTGGTTATAGGTCCTTGCTTTTCATTACCCTGAGTATTTCATGCTACTCCCTTCTTGTCTGAAAATTTTCTGCTGAGAAATCAGATGACAGTCTAATTGGTATTCCCTTGTATGTAACTACCTGCTTTTCCATTGTGGGTTTTAGGATTCTCTCATTGTCTTTCAGCCTTATCATTTTAAGTATGACGTGTCTCAGTATATGCCTCTTTGGGTCCATCTTTTTGGGACTCTGAGTTTCCTGGACTTGTGTGTCTTTTACCTTCACCAGATTAGGGAAATTTTCAGTTGTTATTTCTTCAAATAGGTTCTCAATCTCTTGCTCGCTCTCTTCTCCTTCTGGTATTCCCATGATATGAATGTTGTTATGCTTCATGCTATCCAAAATGTTTCTTAATCTCTCCTCATTTTTTAAAATTATTTTTTTCTTTTTGCTCTTCTGCTTGGGTGGTTTTTTCTACCTTGTCTTCCAAATCACTGATTCAATCCTCTGCTTTATCTAACCTACTGTCTATTCCTTTCAGTGTATTATTTATTTCAGATATTGCACTCTTTATTTCTGATGGGTCTTTTTTTTGTGGTTTCTGTGTCTTTTTTCATGCTGTCGATTATCATTATAGTCATTATCCTAAACTCTCTATCTGATAAATTGCTTGACTCCATTTCATCTAGTTCTTCTTCTGGACAATTCTCCTGCTCTTTCATTTGGGATCTGTTTCTTTGTCTTCCCATTTTATCCCCTTCCACTCCCTAACCTTAGTTAAAGTAACCAGTCATATAGCATCTAGCTGTAATCAGCAGCCACCTTAAGCACTACAGGGTGGGGCAAAGTAATTCCTGTGGGTGGTGCTATTGTTTCCCTTCAGACTGATGTCACTTGGAGAGGAGTGCTTTGCCTGAGAAAGATGGCTTCTGCAGTATAAGGAGTGACCCAGCACAGGGATCCTGGAGGTTGTTCCTTCTGTTTTTTCCCAGACCTGCCAACCTCAAACTCTCCTTAAACTTTCTGAGTCCACTCTGTCCCACTCTGCCAGAGTCCAGGGTAAGTGGCTGCAAATGAAATTTTGTACTTGGCCCTTGAAGAGGCTCTCTGTGTCTCCAACCCTCTCTCCATGACAAACAGAACCTCTGCTACTTTTCACAGATGGATGTTATTTGGGTTCAATTCCTGCTCTGGTGCTGTAGGCTGGGGAGCCCAGCTTGAGGTTTAGACCTTATACTCCTAGGTGGCCCCCCTACCAGCTTCTGTCCAGGTAGTCCAGTTATACCTTCTTCAATACTCTCTACCAGTGTTGTTGTGGTGCAATGGTTTCTTCTGTCTGCCTGTAGCTATAAGTCTTCTTTCTGATTAGTGTTCAGTTGAGCATTCAGGATGATTTCTCTACAATTTAGTTGTAATTCCAGCTTGGTCTTGGGAGGATGTTAGTGTAGCTTTTACTTACTCTTCCACTCTTGTGGGTTACCTTAATTTTATATATATTTTAAAATGTAGTAGACATTATTAGCATGTTGTGCAATTTTCACTTTGATTTACTCAAATAATATAATTTTTTCAATCACTATTTATTTCCTCCTCTGGTTTTCTATATGGAATAATTTCCTTTTGCCTGAAATACTTTATTTATTTATTTTTCCTTTGGAATAAGATTGATGAAGAAATGTTTCCATTCTTTTTGTTTGCCTAGAAATGTCATTTTCTTGAATGTGGGCTTTATGGTTGGCAAATATTTTCTTTCAATTAAAGATGCATTTCATTGTCATCTGGCTCTTTTGTGTTTTGAGAGCTCTCAGTTTCAGTGTTGCTTCTTAAAAGGTAACAGTTATTGTTTTCTTTTTCTTTATTAAAGACTGTTTCTTTATTTTTAAGTTTAAGCAGTATTACATGCCTAGTTGTTATTTACTTTCTATTTATTCTGCTTGGGCTTCAGCATTTTTTTTGAATCTATGGTTGATGTATCTCATTAGTTGTAGAAGAATCATTACCATCATCTTATTAAATGTTACTTTTGCAATTTTCTTCTCCTGTACTTCCTCTGAGATTCAAACTGCATATATGCTAAATGTGCTCACCACGTCTCATAAATCCTTTACGTTCTTTTATGTGCCTTCATCTTTTTTGCTTTTCATGTCGTCTGAATATTTTGTGATGACTTATTTTTCATACATTTATTCCTTCTGTTAATAAGGTAAACTCTTTATTAAGTTCTTAATTTCAATTATTTTAATTTTCATTTCTGCATTTGGATCTTTTTATATAGATTCTGATTCTCATTGAATTACTTTCTTGAAGTAATAACAGTTATTTTAATTATAGTCTAATAACTACAAAGTCTATATCATTTATATTTCCATTGTGTTCACTCTCTTACCCCTAATGCATTTATTTATTCATTCATCAGTTCATTCATTCATTTATCCATTCATGCATATGTGCATGCCTATATGTATCTGTAAATATTTTTTCAGTTAGCATGTCTGGTAATTTGTGTTTAAATGCCATATACTGAAAACAACAATTACAGAGGCCATGGATAATTTTTTTCTTCCTCTAGACAGAATCTGCTGTATTATCTGGCAGGTAGCAAGCAGATGAATAGATTATCTGAGTCTAGTCAAGAACTGGGAATTTTGTAAATCAAATGGCAGTGTTTACAAATCTCATTTCTAATCTGAGGGTGTAATCTTCTTGTTTCAGATAAAATATTTATTGATTAGAATTCTCCTTTATGATGGATCATGAATTTCAATTTCCTTGTCTAATACTATGTGTCTGTCAAAAGTTTACTGTTGTTTTTAGCCACTTTGTAAATAACTTCTTAACATCTTGTCCAGTCTTAGTATGAAATTTTATGCCAGATATTGGACTAATTTATTTTTTTGAACTTTATTTTTGTTGTTGACACTATTACAGATGTTCCCCTTTGCCACCCGCTTTGCCCACCTCTACCCAACCCCTGACACCTTCCCTCTTGCCATTACCACACTGTTGTCTGTGTCTATGGATTATGTATATATGAACTTTGGCTCATCCCTTTCATGCCTTTCCCCCTCCCTTCTGACAGTTTTCATTCTCTTCCATACAACTTTGGCTAATTTCTTTGTGCCTTCTTGTCTGTGAGAAGGCCTGGTTACCTTCACATCTGAACTTCATTTTTTTTGTCTCCTTACCGTAGGACTTGACAACATTTTTCAGTGTCTTGCCTCTTAGAATCTATCTATTTTTCTTTTTATCAGTAATGTACCAGAAATAGGTAAATACTTCAAAGGGAAAAGTAATGTATAGAAAACTGGGCTCAGCTCCATAAGCTTTCTTTCTCTCCAGGTTCTGGCCTCTCATGTCCTGGCTCCTTTAACAGCTCCTCTATGATTTCAGAAGGATTAATTTCTGTATTTTATACCACTTTCCTAATAGCTTCCATTGGATGATTCAAAAGCTACAAGGTGTACTATCATTGCTGGAAGTAGGAAATCACCTACGAAAGTATTTTTACTTTCAAAAACTATTTTTAGTTCTCTGAATTCTTCGGTTTTGTGATAGTCTTCTCTGTGTTTAGGTAGACAACATGATCTTAATTTTGCTGAAGACTAATTAGAATCTTGAGTTCTCTTTTGCTTGTTGTACTATATCTGTTTATTCTTACATCAATTGTCTTCTGTATTCATCATTAGCTTTCAATTTCATGTATTAAATATTTATTTATTTTGGGTTCATCATTTATGTATAGTTTATGGATAGCTAGTGGAGGTTTGTCTTAAACAATTGTGTATACCTGTTTTCCTAAAAGACTTCACTGAATGGAAAGGCTGTTCTGGTCTCTGTGGGACCTGATCCATTGGCAGGATTTTCTTTATGGTGGCTGAGTATGGAATAGAAAGGTTTCATTAGGATTCTTGTACCTCCTTGAGTAAGAGGTATTTTCTCTTTATGTGAAGTGCTTTGATATGTTTTTCTCCCACTTGAAGGCCCTTTCATTTCTCCTCTGACTCTCTTTCGGAGGTTTGGGCTGCTTTCCTCTCAACAACTGCATTGCCCACACAGTGGGTCCTTCCCAGAGAAATAATTACGCTTCAGGGAAAACATTCTGTTTAAAACACTAACCAAGGGTAAAATCTATGGGCAATGGGAAGAACTGTTTCTCCAGTTGTGCAGGACAGTATATTAGATCAACCTACAGTAATTCCTCAGAGAACCATCCTGAGAAGTTTCCATCCATCCTCCATTCATTGATGTCCATTTTTATTTGGATGCTTCTTGGGGATCCATCTCTCAGAACCATCTCTCAAGTATATATTCTCCCCTTTTTTTTTCATCTGTTTAAACCTATCTGCTTTTGTTCTTTTAAGTTACATCAGTGGGTTAAATTCAATGTGGTCTGACAAGTTGCACTTTTTGTTTTGTGGTTACCCAATACTAAAAATCTATCATTTGTGGCATCCAGATTTAAACAGAGGAAAAGAAAATACCGTGCATTTTCAATTTTGGCTTTTAAATAATATATATTACACAATAAATTTGTGTCAATATATATGTTATAAATTTATGTAGAAATAGATAAGTAACATTAAAGTCTCACATAGATTATTTGTTTATCCTTAACCCTCTAAAAATTATATATAAAATGGCCATAAATTCATAGCATTAAGCTAGAATTAGAATATTTTCATCCTTTGAACTTGTAATTATATGCATATAGTCATTATATACATATAATGATTGTATATATGTGTGTACACATATATATACATAATCACTTTGCTATAATGAATGATTTCCTAATTTTATTTAAATCAATAATGAAATTTTCAGATGTCTTGCTTTTCATGCATCTCATCTTATCTATACAAAGTTAATTGTATTAACCTTGTAAACATATATATTTAAATTCGATTTTATAATATACTTATATATATCTATAAGATTTTATTTATTTTTAGAGAGAGGTGAAGGGAGGGAGAAAAGGACAGAAACATCAATGTGTGAGAAAAACATTGATCAGATCTGTTGTTTCTCGCGGACCCCCAACTGGGGACTTGGCCCACAACCTAGGTATGTACCCTGACCAAAAATCAAACTGGTGACCTCTTGGTTTGCAGGACAATGCCCAACCCAATGAGCCACACCAGTCAGGGCTATATTTATACTTTTTGCTGACTATTTATTCTCTTCATTTTCATTGCCAAGTTAATTAAAAGAGTTACACATAATTGACTTTGGTTTTCAATGAGAATTAGTAAACTTCTAAGAAGAAAATTTATAAAATAACAAAGTACATTTAAAAAGCATACTATGTACATTTATACAATGGAATACTATGCAGCAGTAAAAAATAAGGATCTCTTACCTTTTGTGACAACATGGATGGACCTGGAGACTATTATGCTAAGGGAAATAAGGCAGTCAGTGAAAAACAAGTAACACATGATCTCACTTATATGTGGAATCGAATGAACAAAATAAGCTAATGAGCAAAATAGAATCAGAGGCATAGAAACATGAAACAGACTGTAGGAGGGGAGGTGGAAGGTGGGGACTAGTTGAAAGAAGATGAAGGAATTAGCCAAAGAACATATGTGCATGACCAATGGACGTGGACAACAGTGTGGGGATTGCCTGAGGGTGTGTGTGGGGGCTAGGTGGAGGGGAGCAAAGGGTGAAATATTGGAATAATGTTAACAGCATAAACAATAAAATATTAAATAAATGAATAGAATACCAAAATAAGCATAGTATGATTGCAGTATCATGCAGAAAGTAACAACATATAAAGCAAAGGTAGCCATAAGATATATAATACAATCTCATTTTAATTTTTGGATGTATCTGATTTATTACAAAATGTATTTATTGAATACTTAGTAGGTGCATAATATTCTGCAGGTGATATGAAGGACTGGGAAAATAACTAAAGTCTTTCCCTCCTTCCCTTTATTATTTTTTTCAATTGCACTGAGATATAACATATATACAGTCCTCTCTTTCTTTAGAAACACTGGGCTAGGTTCTAGAGAAGAATGACATGTAAGATGCAAGGACAGACAAGCACATAAATATGCAACTTGAGTTTAATGTATTAGGATTTCAAAAGCAATAAACAGAGAGTCCTAAGGTGGCTCATAGCAGTGATGTCTAGGATGCTCCTGAAAGTCAGGGTGGGCTTCTCAGACCAGGTGATGTGTAACGAGGGAGCTCACACCACAAAGCACAGTGAAGACATGTCTGCGGAACTCCTTCACTCATTTGTGCTTCAACTATCATATCTAATCCTATCACAGATATTTTCTGCCATTTAGTTATATATTTATTGTTTGCTTGTTTGTATTTTTAAATCATTGTTGGTTCTACTTTATTCATTCTGTCTTACATCCACCAGACCCTTTTTGTAGCTGAGGGTTCAATCTGAGAAGCAAAAACACTAAGAGTGATAGAGAATATAGGGTTTCTTACAGGGCTAGGACCTATGCAATTGTGGGGCTCACTAAGCAGTTCGTGCATGCCTGCTGTGTCTGTGCCTGGTGCCAGGGCTGAATCAGCAGGGCAAGAAGTGGTCAGGAAGCAATAGTGGAAAAAAAGCAGGGAGGAGCAGGAACAAGCTGGCACCAATCTGTGAAGAAAGCTGAAACCCAGGAGCCCCTCTCACCCCTGTCAAAGCCTCTAGCTTTGATGCTGCAGATGACCTGCCAGAGTGGCTCATTTTCTCCGTTGTGAGGCTGAACACACACTGGCCCAGGAGGTGCTAAGAGAGGTGGTGGTAGGAGGAGCTGCAGGCTCAGCTGATGCCCCAGGGGCTGAACTTGGTGACTCAGAACTTGCAGAAGGAGGTTGCACAGGTGCTAACAAGCTGAGGACAGGGCCACTGCCCCTTGTCAACCATGAGAGCCTCAGGTCCAGGGAGAACAAGCATGAGCTAGGCATGCTTGACTGACAGAGGTAAAAAGAAGGTGGCCAATGCTTCTGTCCCACCTTCCAAATGTCACACAGATTTCCTGTTAGTGGCCAGAACTGTGCTGAGAGGGAAGCCCTGGGAAATGTAGCCCCAGTTTACTAACTTGGTGGTCCTGCTCCTTCAGAGCCACTCACAATCTCACATTCATCTTAACCGTGTTCCAAATGCACACCCCTGTGCAGCTGCCGAAGGTTTTCTGCTGCGTGATGTCTCAATGTCCAACCTGATTCAGCCAGCAGTCTATCATCATGGACAAGGGGAAAAGATTTACAGCGAACCTGTATTTCAGTCCTGACTGAGGTTTTCTTGCTAAATGCCCGTGGCTGCATCTCATCTCCTCTTTGAGTCTCAGTTGCCTATCTGTGAAATGTGGACAGCCCCTCACCCCTCACCCCCATGGGGCTGTTTTGAGGATTTTGCTGAAAATTACCAAACATAGTATCTAGCAAATCGTAAGTGCTCTGTGAATGTTAGTTCAGCACTTGTATTGGAATATTTTTTTAGCAAATAGCCTTGCCTCTGATCTTATTAAATTGAATTACTTCAAAATTGTTCCTCTCTATTGCCAAAAGTCCCCTAATTCTTATAACTACCTCCAATCTCATGAAAAAAAAGTTCCTCTTTCTTTCTAAAGGAAATTCTTCCTTTTGTTTTCTAAGTTTCATTTCTCTACCTTTTTTTCTGATTTATTCTAAAAATGTTAATTTATTGCTTATGTAGGGTTTCTGAACAAGTTACTCTGAAATATTCCTCTGATATGCATATTACTTTGAATTAAAGGCAACTGGGACCCTGCAGGCTCAAAAGAAACTTCTGACTTACTCCACAACCCCATCAACTATCTAGAAAAATTTAAAATTCAGGGCCTAACTCATAAGAGTTATCATCATAAATAACTTTTTATCATCTATCTATAAGGTGAAGCAAACTTCTAATTGCTGAATATCTGCTCTTTTTATTGTCCTGCTAATGATCTTTATGCACTCTGAAGCCTTAAGGGCTTTACCTCATCCTTAGCTCAGAAAGTTTTTTTATATACTTTATTTTCCCTTTCTGTCTCTGAACCTTTCATGTATACGGGGTCTCTGACTCACTCATATACGTATGTAATTAAATTTGCTTATTTTCTCTTGTTAATCTGTCTCATGTCTATTTGATCACTAGACTGGCCAAAAGAATCATGAAAAGCAGAGAAAAATTACTTCCTCCTCCACACTTATTATAATGCCAAATAGGAGATTTACATTGCTGTATGGGACAGATTCACCCACATGGTCTGTGGGTGAATAACCAACAAGAGATCCAAATGTTTTCCTATTTTGATAAGTTCTTTCAAAAAAATAAACAGTATGCTCTGGTAGGGTATGACTCATGGGCAGACTGCTTCAGTGACTGTTATCAGAAAGTATCTTTGAAAGAAAAAAAAAAGTGAAATGAGACCTGAGACATGAGGATTACCCAGGCTGAGAGCAGCCTGAAAATATGTTCCGAGTCTTATTCTTACTTGGGGGGAGGTAGGGGCAGGAGTAAGGCACCGAATACAGGGGAAGGAGCGCCACTCAAAGTTGCAGGTAAGATGGGACAAACCTATGGTTTGTAGTGATGGCTCATTTTATCAATTATTCTTGTTCTTATTAGTGTTTTCAATTTCTCTCTTTCCACTGGATGTTTGACTTCATTTTATAATTATGCTAAAATCTTTCATTCTGATTTAGTAATTAAATTCTGACATTCTGCTGCCTCTTCTAACTACTACTCTAGCTCTTATATTCCCTTCAAGGCCACACTCTTTGAAAGAAGTTAACATCTGTGACTTCCTTTTACTTATTGCTTAATCTGGGGAGTCTGAGCCCATTACCCTTATTGATCTACTGGAAGAGCTTTCTCAAAACAAGTGCCCCACTTGCTAAATCCAGTGGAATTTCCTTGATGAGCTTTTCCTTCTACTTTTTAGCCTTTGGGCTTCACTGTGTGGTTTCTCTGTCACATCACAATTCTAGTTCTCTTAGTTTTGTAGGCACCTCTGTTCCACCTGCTCCCAATGAGCTTCTTGCTTTTATTCCATAGTATAGAGTTTTCCCAAAGCCTTGATCTTGCTCATCTTTTCTACTATTTTCCTATATCTTTAATTCCCAAATCATCTAATCTTTTGGTTTCAACTATTATCTTTGCTGGGACTGCCACAAATCTGAATCTTGAGTCCTGATAATTTTCTTGTGTTGTCATATTTCATTTCTAAGAACTTGCTGGCTAGCACTACCTGGATGTCACTTAGGCACTGCCAACTAAATACACCAAAAGGAAGATCATTATCTCTTCTTCAAGAATCTGAGTTCTCTATTTTTACTTATGATGATTTTACCATTTGAAGTTATATAATTATCTTTAACTCCTTTCTTCCTCCTCCTCCCCATTCCTCACCCTTAGCTTATCAGTTTTTCTTATATGATTTGCGGGGGTGGGGGGGGGGAATCTTGCACTGCCTTCTATATCTTCCCATCACCAAGTTCCCATCACCAAGTCCCCAAGGTTTCCCTTCCCTTCCTATGCTCACCTTTTCTTCTTCCACCTGCTACAGACTCCTAGAAGGCTTTTATACTCAGCTTATATCTTTTCTGAATCTTCCCTTTCTACCAGATCATTCCCATCAGAATATGAAAAGGCTTTTTATCTCTTCCATTGAAACAAAGGCAATAGTAAATGACAAAACATCAACTGAAACAAAATAAATCCTTCCCCAGAAACCTCTCTTCTGTATCTTCCCAATTTCTCAAGCTACATTTAAAGCTGAACTTCTAGAAATAGTTCTTTCTATAAAAATGTCTCCAATTCTGCACTTTCATTCATCCCTCATCATGTTAAAGTCTGGCTTTGCCTACAACTCCATTTAAACTACTTCTTTTCAAAACCCAGTGACATTCTTGTGGTCAGTTAAAAGGCTCACTTTACTCTTTTCTTGTTGATTCTTTCAGAGACAATGCATTTGGCTGTGCTTTTCTCCTTGCAGCATTGTCTTGCCTTTGCTTCTGGGGCTCTGCTTTGACTCTCTTGTTTTCCTACTATCACTTTAACTAACGCTCTTTAGGCTTAGACACTTACTACTATTATTTTTTAATCATCTAGAAGTTTAGCACTCAACCATGCAACAGACAAGAAAAACAATATTTTCTTCAAAGCTTAATGTAAAATGTCTGAGTCTATAATCAATTTCCCCTCCCCGACACAATAGAAATTTGAATAATAAACCTTTTCTGCACTGATATTCAGTCAGGGCAGAAGATTAAGAGTTAAACATGGAGTGTTAGGGCATTCATAAACCTTGTGGTACAATGGAAGTGTTTTATGAGGCAGATGTAGTACATGAAAAAGTCTTTGATGCCTTCAAAATATAAACAAAGATGTGAATAAGAAGAAATTCTTAATGTTCTCCAGACAGTATGCTGAAATTTAATAGTCAGCAGTATTTTTGTGCCAATGTTTCCTCAGGGTAGCTTCTCATCCTCTTTTATTAACTCATGCATTGGAAATGTTTCTGAGCTCCTTATATGATAACAGCCTCAAACTCTGTTAAACATAAATTTGTCTGGAGTTCATTTTTAATTTCCCTTTAAAGCTTTCTAGTTTGGAAGTTTTGTGAGTATAGGACTAGGTTCTTTTATATTTGCTATAATTATTCTATCTCCCCATTAATTTCTGATACATAATCCCTCATTTTATTTTTTAATCTAATTATTTGTTCAGAAATAAAACCAGTAACTTTTTGTATCTTGACCTCATAACAGAGAGGGGAGAATAGGTTTTGTGATTATACATCGGTTGGAACATAGTCTATACTGAGCATAATAATGATCTACTAAACATAATTCCTGATTTTAATGACATAAATTTGCTTTGTTGTGTTGATTTCGTTTTCAGCTTGACAGTAGATAATGGAAGCAGCCAATAGGGATAGAATTTGCAGAACTCCTTTTTAAGATCACATTTTGACAAATAATTGTTTGATTCTTCTGAATCTCCTGTTTTCCCTTCTTTTATCCCATTAAAATTATTTGATTTATTACTTCTGGACATAAGATAAATTATTTTGCTTGTGTACCTTTAAATCAAAGTCAAATAAGAAAAACTGATTTAATATTTTATTCTAGGCTTACTTATCTTTATAACCTTTGGCTTAGCCCTGTCAGGAGTAATATGTCAATGATATTCTTTTGTACAGTATTTATTCCCCATAAACCTGTCTTTTTTAATTTGTGGAGTGTGACAGAAAATGCTACAGAGAACACCCAATGAATTAGACTGTGATTCAATCTTCCAGTTGCTATTTGATTCATGCTTTTTAGTTTACCTCTTATTATAGTACCTATCTTCTCCCTGACTACTTGTAAGCACGGAACAAAAATCTCTCCTTCTTTATTTGACATTCAGGGCCTTCTAAAATTTAATGCCAATAGGGAATTTTTATTTGCTCTTCTACATAACATTTTGGGGAAGTAATTTTCTTCAACTTCCAGCTGATGTAGCTTTTATTCTCATGGTTGACTCTGCCTCTAGTTCCTGGGTGGATATGTGGTTCAGACCCAGCCCATCAGAGCATCACACCCCCAGGTTTCAATGTTTTTTTCAGAGATGAGTAAAGGAGCCAGTCAGAGCCTAGAAAAGCCATTTATAGACTTTAAAAAGAGAGATTACTTTATCCTTGAACTTGGATTTGTGAAAATGTCAGCATGGAGCTCTTTAATTCACCTTGTCCTCTTCCCTTCACAAGAGAAAAAATATACCTGAGAATGAAACCACCAGAGGAAAAAAACAGATCACAGACATGGATAGAAATAAAGTTTGGTTTTGATGACATTTATTTAATTTCTTGATGAAACCATGCCTGAAAGTGGAATATAAATATAAAATTAAAAATGTATAATATAACATTTATGTGAGGTAATAAATTCTCTGTTTCTCACATTTTAAACATGTTTTGATTCTCCTAACTCTGACATTTCACCACTATGAGCTTTTTTCTTGCTCTAATGACCAAAAAGTTAATTTTTTTTTTATTTTCATATGACGGCTGTACTAGCCCTAAGTTGTCTTTAACTTGTTTCAAAACAATTTGTTAGACTGTATTGTGACAGCTGTCATATCAGTGTGCATTTAAAAAAAAAACATCAAAATTGGTGAATTTTTGTGTAACCATTTTAATATTGAAGATGTAAGAAAATAAACAACGTTTTTGGGATATTGTGCTTTATTATTTCACAAAAGGTAAAAACACAACTGAAATGCAAAAAAAGATTTGTGCAGTGTACGGAGAAGGTGCTGTGACTGATTGAACATGTCAAAAGTAGTTTGCAAAGTTTTGTGCTGGAGATTTCTCACCAGAAAGATCTCCATGGTTGGATACACCAATTGAAGTTGATAGTGATTAAATTGAGACATTAATTGAGAACAATCAATGTTATACCATGTGGAAGATAGCCAACATTCTCAAGATATCCAAATCCATAAAATTATTGGTGAAAATAAAAAAGATGTCATTTATTTTACAGAAAAAACTAAACGGACTTTTTGGCCTACCCAATATAATATACATAATATATGTGTGTATATAATATATAACTTTATTTCATGCTCTCATTTTATTATGCCAGTTTGTACTGAAGTTTCTACCACTTACTACTAAAAGTATTTATATATCATATGTGTAAACATTCATAATTGAATATTGTACTCCATAAAATGCCTGTTTTTTGAAATAGTTTTTAACATTCTTTAAACATGTTGCTAACTTTCCCAACTCTGACATTCACCACTGTAGGCTTTTTCTTTCACTTTGGATTATTTATTTTGCTTTCTGAACTTTGGCTACCTGAATTTATGTCCCAATAGATTTGGATACTAAGAGTTACTTGTAGGATATAGTTTTGTTGATAGGGAAGTGAGGAAATGCAGAAACCGCTTCAGAGAGTGATAAGGGAGCTGAGCCAGCAGAGACGGCTTCAAAGGAGTTGCCGTCCGGGAATGTTAACAGAGATGTTTCAATGTTTCATAAGCTGTTAATGGGCCTGGTGAGATGGTACTGCCAGGCTATGTAAACAGTAGACAAATGTTTAGATAAGCCATTTGTTAACCTTTGAATCCCAGAATCCCTAAATCTTTGTACCAGCCTTGTTTCTGAAGTTCTGTTTCTGATATGTAGATTTAATCCCAAACCTATAAATACTGTGGGTAGACAAAGGACTGGGCCCAGAATTTGGAATTTGTCCTCTGGGCCCGCTAGTGTAATAAAGAATCGTGCTCCGCCATCTCTCCTGCATGTGAGTTATTTTCTGCAATGTTGTGAAATAAGTCCAATGTTGTTTTTAACTCTCATTTATATATTGTACTATTGGTCAGCATTCCTAATTTGTATTGTTACAACAGTATGACAGATGCTACTTAATGACTGTATCTTGTATTTTGTTCTATCCTCCATTGCACTTAAGAGTTTTCCCTGCCTAGCAGAATTCAGTGAACATTTCTTAGCTTATTAAAAGACATACGTAAAATAAGTTCATATGTGGGTCATTATAAATCAGAATTTCTAGATCTAAATATGCACAGTGGTAGATAACAAAAAAGAGTCAAGTTAATGTAAGACCTTAGGTGCTAAGTTATTATATTGTGTCTGACTTTAAAAGTGGCTTAGGCACATTGCCCTTTCAAATTCATTGCTCTTTAAAATACTAAAACTATGTGTCAGTCAACTACAATGGCCAAATCAAGACAGGGCCTGCCTACTCTAGCCCTGTGTTGATGGCCACCAACCTTATAGAAGGTTCCCTTCACTTCTCTAGATTTCAAATGCTAATGCCCTACTTCTGATATTAATTTTTTAGACCCTAACTTCTGCCCCCACATGGCTCATTGATATCAGAGCATGAGTATTTTTGCCATGTAGAAATAATATTACATCATCTAGAAGACTTGAAGGGTTAATTACAATGAAAAAACTGTGTATGTAATGAAGTTCTGAATCACATAACGTGTATGGAATTGCTATATTATAGCAAGCATGGGTGTATTATTAAGTAGATTATAAATTTTGCATTAATTTACATTAATAGGTTTAAGCAGATTTTCCAACTAGTTTCACATTTTTAAAAACTCTATACCTCTTTTGTCTCAATAGAAGAAAACAGTCAATCAAAAATATATTTACCAGCCATTCATATTTTACTGTCTGTAGCTATCAGGCTTATTTTGGTGAAAATATTAAGAAATTGCCCTAGAATTACACATCTCATATTTTCTTGGGACATTTCAAGAGTATCCAAACATTTGCTTAATTATAAGCTCAGATTTATGCTACCTTCAGTCAGTTCAACTGAGTGCTGTTTCTTCTGAACCAAGATCTGTATTAAACGCTGAAGGGATTACAATAAAAACAGCCCAGGCTCCAACAAACTATCAGTTACTTATGGGGAGGGAAGGAGGGAACTTCCATAGGCTCATGGCCATCCTGAATTTAGGATTCATGCATTCACACATATGTGGTATCCTGGAAAGCCCATGTCATGGAAGCCCTTCACGGTCTTGTTGAGGTTGACATTTGGATTTTATATGTGGCTAGTCATTGAGTCTAGTGGACCTCTCACCATTTACAGCTTCCTCCTATCATAATTTATTGTATTTCATTAGTAAATGAGGTGCTTTGTGGCATTATTGAGTGCGTGAAGGTTTCAGGATATACCTACCACACATGTCAGCGGTTTTCTCCACAGAGGTTTAATGAGTATGAGTACTTTAAGGTTTCTGACTTTTAGGAATTTATATAGTGTTATAAGGTGTTAGTGCTTTTCTTCCATCCAAGTTTCATCTATCCATTTCCTGTATTCTACTTGTTTTCATCTAAATACCAATCAGTTTTTGCCAGTGTTCTTTTTTTTAAATTTTTGTTTGTTTGTTATTAATAGTTTTGAGGATGGGTTGAATAGTTTGGGGAATAGTTTGAATATGGCTTGAGAAGCTTCTTAGCCTCGTCCTCTCTTTATATTTGAAGATGATGCCAGGTCTAGCCTAGGCTTGTGTTCACATATGTTCATACTTATGTGATTGTTTCATGCACAAATGGACAAATAAAATAGATCCTTATGTAGGGGAAAATCTTCACTGTGACCATTTCAGCGGCGCGGGGTGGGGACAGATTCCCTGGGAATTATAAAGAATTATAAAGCTTCACTGGGAAGTTTCAAGTTTGTCAAGCTCCATGCATATCAACTGACTTCCTAACATGTGCCATGGGCACTGAAAGAGATAGTGTGATTTATATGTAAGACACAATCACACTCCCAAAGCATGGCTATCCCCAAGGTTTGACAAGTTTCTTTTATTTTTTTTTTAAGATTTTATTTATTTAGTTTTAGAGAGAGGGGAAGGGAGAAAGAAAGGGAGAGAAACATCAATGTGTGGTTGCCTCTCATGCGCCCCCCATCCCCCAGCTGGAGACCTGGCTCGCAACCCAGGTGTGTGTCTGACTGGGCATTGATCTGGCCACCCTTTAGTTCACAGGCTAGCACTCAGTCCACTGAGCCACACCAGCCAGGGCAACAAATTTCTCAGTACATGTTTTTGAGTGACAGGGGTGTGAAATTAGAACAGTTTGAAATCTCTGTTGCTTTTTAGCCGTTACTTAATTTTTGTGATCCTACTTTTTAACTTTAAAGTGGTGGCAGTTATTACAACACCAGTATCATAAGAATAAAGTTGTAATCATTAGAAGTTAAAAGGACAAATAGAGTACCTGGCACTTAGAAGGAGAAATGCATCAATCTCACCCTTTCTCTCTCTTTGATTGTCATAGTCAAAAACACTAAATGAGTCATAATGATGCAGTATATCAAAGATATTTATTTGAGGCCCCGGCCAGGTAGCTCAGTTAGAGTGTCATCCTGACGTGCCACAGTTGGCGGTTTGATTTCTGGTCAGGGCACATACATGAATCAACCTATGAATGCATAAATAAATGGAAAAACAAATTGGTGTTTCTCCCTGTCTCTGTCTCTTCCTTCTCCTTTCTCTCTAAAAAAAAGCAATAAATAAAAATTTCAAAAAAGATACTTACTTGATAGAGTATAATATGTTTCCTTATTATCCAACATAAAGACCATTTTAACTCCAAATATCATATATATTTAAATTATTACTATAATTCACTATTGGAGCTTTGTACCTGCTACTTCTTTACCATTTTGTTCAGATGAGTTCCTTAATCTTTAGTTTTACCTGGGTGGATGCTATCTGCTTTGGTTCAATACTTTCTATATTTTGACTGACAAAAAATTGCCATGCATGGTACCATTTATAGATGGGAACCTAATTACCTCAAAAACTGTATATTTATTTTAGTTACTCCCTATGAGCTTCCATAGCACATTTTTTCATAGCTCTAATGCATTCTGTATTTCTTAAAATTGGTATTTCTTTGAATACCAATTGATAATTGGTATTTCTGCATAAGAAAATAAAATAAAGCCAGTATAAAATAAGATATGGAGTATACAAAAACATAAATATGTATGTAAAAGGATGTTTATTGCAGTGGTATATGTAGGAGCAAAACAAAAAAAGGAAATGTAGAATAATAAAAAAAGATTGAATAACCTGTGGTTCATTCATGCAGGGAACAGAGCATCATCAGAGCTGGGACCTCTTTTATTCATGCTGTAGCCTCAAAGCTACAGTTTTCAGCTTATATGAGGCACTCAATAAACATTTTTTGGTGTTTTTAATTTTAATGAGTTAAATCTATATCTTTTGATCTTGAATAATGTCCACAAAAAGTGAGAACTGTGAGCTGCACAAAAACAAGGCAAGAATAAATGTTCGTACATACTTGTATCAGGGGAGTGAAAGATGTGGAAGGGTGCATAACAGAATGTTAAATTGGTTTGGGTGGGGGTGGGGTGGAAATGGTAGAAAGGAGAGAAAAGAAAACTCAAGTTTCATGTTAAGTAAAAGTGAAAAATATAAATCTCTTCTTAAATTTTTTCATATATATATATAGATTAAATGTTCATATGAAAAAGGATAAAAGATGAAAAACAAACTAATGATTTTGTTTGGTAAAGGCATTATAAGTAACCTCTCTCTAGAATTTATTATTTAACTTGTAATATGCATTATTCATAAATATTTCAAAGTATAGGGAATATATTAAAATACATGTAACCTCACCATTTAGTAATTAACATGGCTAACATTGCTTATTTCCTTCTAGATGTTTGTTTTTTCTCTTTTCCTTTCTTTTTTCTCCTTTTCCCCTTCCTTTTCTCCTCTTTTTTCTCCATCAAATTATTTATCTATGTAATACAACAGGCATTACACTGAGGTGTATAGTTTTGTATTACTACATTGATATTATAGTGAAAATATTTTAATATAACTTTTAATATACTTTAAAACATGATCTTGCATTAGCTGCTTCGCTGTCTGTCATCTGGCTGTATCATAAGTTCCTATCTTCTAAGGTTTGGGAATTTGGCTTCTGCGGCATTATGTTCAATTTCTTTTGTTTTGCATGTGACCATGATCCTGTTCAAGACAGGGTATGTGTCTGATTTATCTTTGTGTTTCATGCTTCCAGAATAGTAACTGTAAACAGCTAGTGTTCAGCATTGTTTTTCTGAACACAGAAGTAAGTTGGCATGTTTTTTTCCCCTGAATGTTGACTATGTCAAACCAGAGATCAATTATGGAATTTGGACCAAATTAGGACTGTATTTACATGTCTATCAAACAGCAGTGCTTCTTCAGAAGAAAGTAATAGTCTTCTGCTTTGATTAAAGCTCTGCATGTTCTTATAAAAAAATACTTTTTCCATTTCTTTATTTATGTTTTAATTTTACATGTCCCAATATTTCACCAGGAAGCCCTGGTTCAGAGCAACAATTGAACGTTCTGTCATCTATAAGCAATATACCCAGGCAAAATATCATTTCCTTCTCTATAAATAAATAAGTTTCTGATTTTTGAATCTGTATGTTTATGCTATCAACATGAGCTCGTATCTTGTATTTTATCTGTGTGTATGAGTACAGGTATAATATTAGTTTCACCATTTTTACTGAGTGGCAAGTGGCAGCTATTTGCCTAAAGAAAAGTTTTTGCATTGTAGTTAAGGATATAAAAAGTGTTCCTTGGATCCGGTTCCAATGTCAGGGGATTAGGAGGTTTTCCCTTACCAATAGACAATTCTTGGATGCCAGCTGGGTGTATGTGAAGTCAGCTCAATTCTGGCACTATAGAGCTGGAGATAGAATCAGATCCCACAGGTAAAGGTCTCAGTCTCATAGGACCACATTCCATTTCAGATACTAGTCACATCCCAAGTGCTTCTAATCTACCCCAAACTAATCAGAGATTTCTACACTTCCCTTCTGGCTTTGATTAATTTGCTAGAATGGCTCACAGAACTCAAGAAAAAACATTTAGTCACTAGACTACCAATTCATTATGCATGATAGTAAAGGATATAAATCATCAGGCAAATGAAGAGATAACATAGGGTGAGCTTCTGTCTTCATAGAACAGGAGTGTCAAACTCATTTTTACCAGGGCCATATCAGCCTGCAGTTGCCTTCAAAGGGCCAAATGTAATTTTGGGAATGTATAAATGTAACTACTCCCTAACAGTTAAGCAAGAGCTCAGCGGTGCCACCCGGTGGAAACAAGGTGCTGGGCCAGATAAAACAAGGCGGAGGGCCAGATTCGGCCTGCAGGCCTTGTGTTTGACATCTGTGTCGTAAAACCTGTAGAGCTTGGGGCTCAGCACAACAGCACTTGGAAGTGTTCTAGTTCCCTAACGTGGAAGTTCCCTGAAGAGAAGGACTAAGGAGCAGTCCTCCTGGGTGTTTACAGAGCTTCATTACATAGTTATGATTAACTAAGTCATTGGCCACTGGCCATTAAACTCCATCTTCAGCCCTCTCCCCTCCCTGGAGGTCTGAGGGTTGGGACTGAAAGTTCTAACCACCTGTCTAATCACCTGACTGGTTCTCCTGGCAACCAGCACCCATCCTTGGGTGGCGTCCAAAAATTTACTTCATTCATTCATCTAAAAAAAAGACACATTTGTCTCTCTTAACACTAAGAAATTATGAGGGTTTCAGGGTCTGTGAATCAGGAATTGCAGATGAAAACCAAATATCTTATGTCAAAATACTACTTACATTGATAGAAAATCACTAAATGAGGATAGAAATATGTTACAATAACTGTATTACTTGAGCCTTACCTTTTAGTAGTAAAGAGTTAGAATAATTATTTATAAACTTTTAAGAAGAATAAAATATTTATATGTATAGTCAGGGATCTGAGGCCTAAATTATTCAGAGTATTTATCTACACAGTGCTTATTCTCTGGGTATTTGCCTAACACTACTTTGCCTGATAAAGACTTCATCGTCAGCTTGACTACTTAGGACTGGGTATCCAGCATTCAAAAGGTTGTTAATTCTCTATCTCTGCTGAAAGACAATGAAATAATGGAAAACATATTCAAATATGTAAGAGGTTCATACCAGAGAATGTATAAGCATTATTAAACAAGCATTTTATATCCCTAAGGAAATGAGAACTGGCTCTGGATCCTCAGGGCAATGGACTGGTAAACATATACCTAGCTGTGTGATATTTAGCTTCGTGTGGACAAATTTTTAAAAAACTTATATTGCCAGTGTTAGTTAAAGTTGCTAGTGAAATGAGTTAGTTATTCAAGTTTCTCAATTACTCAGAACTTTAGAACTATATTTTCATTTCTCTTATTTAGTATTTTTTATTTTTCTGTAGATTAGTTAATGGTAATTACATTTGCAAGACTGGTCTGATGGAATAATGCATATATCTGTACTGAAATGTAAAGTGTTATAAATATTTAGGTATTGTTAACTTCTTATCATTGTATGTGCATTACAAGCAATTATATAATTCAGATATTGTAGACTCCCCAGTCAATATCTGTACTCATTTTAAATGTATAGAAATGATTGATGCTCTCAAATATAATACCCTGCCTAAGAGGTGCAGGCCCGTGGGAAAACAAAACAGTGGCTAGTTAATGTCAATGGCAAGAAAGACAATGAGAAAACTTGTCTCCTGTGCATCTGTTTATTTTTCCATTTCCAAGGTTAATAGAAAGATCTTCAAATGCACAATTTTACATACTGACATGTTGTTTTGACACTATAAATCAACACAACATATATGTTTAAGCATTAAATATTTTAATATGAAACTATTTAAATCATAATTGATTCAGAAAACATATGGGTAAGCAGAACAATTATTCAAGAAATTATTTTCATTTCTGTGAACATTAGCCAAATTTATTTTTTATTTTATTTTTTAAAGTACATTTTATTGATTATGCTGTTACAGTTGTCCTAATTTTTATCCCTTTGCCCCACTCTGTCCCCTGCTTCCCTCCAGCATTACCTCCCTGTTGGGAACTGCCCTGCCTGGTTTCAGAAGCTGTAACCCCCGTCTAGGCTAAGGCTGAGGGAACAGCCTTGGAACCTTAAGCCAGCAAGGAGACAAGCTTATGTCCCTGGCAGGAGCACTGCTTCTGCTCCTTTTACTTCAACCTGCCTGGTCCCCAGTGCTTGGTCAGTTAGCCAATGATGGGTAAGATTCCCCAAGGGGAAATCTTTGACAAAGATTTGAGTGCTCATGGTCTGCAAGCAAATCTCCTTATCTCTTGGTTGCCTTAGTTCCCCTTGCTCCACCTAAGCCTGAAACAATGACAGAGTGGTGCAGCCCTGTGCTGAAAAGGGAGGGTTCCCCAGGTGATCAGGCCTAAGAAAGAATATGTAAAATCCTGTGAAACCTGCTTTGTTTAGAATGCCCTCAACTGACTGAGAAGGGTACAAGGAGGAAGTAAGTTTGTTCCTTAAAGTTTTTTACAGCTCTTTGACTCTGATTCAGAATAGGCCCTCAGAGTTCCTTGCTGTCTATTGTTTGATACTTTCTTCCTGGTAATGAGCAATGAGCTTTACCTGAATTCTTATGCAAATGAACCCAATAAAAGCCTGCTCAGACAGGAGAATGAGGCGCTCTCCCCTAGGGGCATTCTTCCCTAGGGAGGGTGGTCAAGGCACTCTCCCTTAGGGTGCTCTCCCCTAGGGAGGGTGGCCCAGGACACTCCCCACTAGAGAGAGTGGCCAAATCCATCCCTACTTCCCCACAGGACTCGGTTGTCTCTGTGTATGTTTTTCTCGTGGGTTGACGAGCAATCCACAGCGTTCCGTGGTCACTGCCAGTCGGTGATCGTGTCACCTCCCCTTTGTTTGTGTCCGTGGGCTGTGTGTTTAAGTTCTTTGGCTTCTCCCTTGCCTGTACTATTCTTAACCTGCCCCTGTCTATTTTGTTCCTACCAATTATGCTTCATGATCTCTACACATTAGCCACATTTAGATTCAGCTGACAAGCTTGCCTTAGTTTCAGCTCTCTCTCATTGTCTCCCTTTACATTTCTTGGCATTAAGAGTCATATCAGTCTTCAACACTTACTAACTTGGGTCAGCTACAATTTTTAACATGTACTACATTCTAAAATCTAAACTTGATGTAAAGGACAAGAATACTTCTTTCTATATTTACATTTTTGTAAACATAGAACTTTTTTTTCAGTTTGGTAAAATATGAAGAACCATTTAGAAACAAATAACTATTTGTGTGAATATCAAACTTCTCAAAATGAAACCTACTTATAAAAGATAATAAATGTTTAAGAAACTAAATCAGATAAATATATAGAATTGATTTCATATATTTGACTGTGTAATGATTTCTCTACATAGCATATCTTTTTGGTGTGTTTTCCTTGGAAAACTGACTTAAAGTACTCAAAATTAAGATGAATTGTTGGTACTGTCTGTCCTCCATGAACACTATGATATTTTGTCTCAGACTCACAGACTGATGAAGAAAGCAGATAATTCTGTGTTGATTTAGAGCAACAGCTATCTTTATAACCAGAGCGCCTGAAGTAAAAACTTTATCTTATCTCAAATAATAAAAATTTCTGCATATTTGCAGAATAAATCACAACAAAATATCTGCAGAGAGGACCTAAATTTCCAGCCACAATATTCATATTTTTGGCCAACATTACCACTGTTTATTCTATCTGGAGTCTTTCCACACTTGCCCAGCAGGTCATCAATTTTCTTCACTAGTTTGAAATCTGCCTCAGATCAGATGGATGGCAGTGGAGGAAAGATGACTGCATGTGCAGGACTCTGAATCCTGGAAGGATACATCTCATAGCACCAGGGGCCGAAACAAATATGTTCTTTATTGTCAGAGATCAAGTGGCTAGTGCCCAGTTAGCAATGTTAGTATATTAGCATTAACTAATTAGCATTAGTTAGTATATTACCAGGTTTCTGGGTGTATGTTGTATTTCTTTTCATGGCTGGTAAAGAAAGAAAAGAAACTGAGTTAATTTTCTTCTTTTATTCCAGCCTAATCCTTAATCCAGTTTGACTGCTTTTTTGTCATTCCTCCACTTGGGAAAAAGAAGACTCAAGGTGTGTCAAAGGGAAAAAGAAGGGAAGAGTGTCAAGTTGAAGGCCATAAAAAGGTCTCCCTTGGTCAGCATCCCAAGATGTTTTGAGGAATTTTTGTGTTCCTCACTTACTTTCAAGTGTCTGGCAAAGCCATCTGGTGGAATAACTTGAAAATGGTCACAAGCCTGGAAGTCAAGTTGTGTGGATACACACAGCATAGTGCCATGGAGTAAAAGTATAAAACAGAATTTATTTTTTTGGAAAGACTTAAAAGCAGAAAAAACTACACAAGTTCCCTGGGGGTCTCGTTATTTCCCACCAAGATGCGCTTATACCAGGTGTGGTTGAGCTGGATGCAACATAGAAAGGGCTTCAACAGGCCAATCCTACCCCTTCATGCTCCTCATATTGACAAGAAAATAGAGCAGTAAGCCACATCTATTTAACTCTGAAACAACAGAAATTTCCTGGCTAAGGAGTGTCTCCATTAATAAAGAGAAATCTCTGGAAATTCTTGCTGGTATCAGTCAGAGCTTCTGTCGATCTAGTCCAGCCAAGCTGAGCCCATTCTGCTTGCCCACCAAAATGGGGGGAAAATGAGTTTCTAATACCATCTGGATTTGCCTCTCCTCAGTGGCCCAACTCCTTGGCACATTGTAGTGCAATGAAAAAGTTAATATAGAGCACATCTCTACAAGGCAACTGTGAAAACAGCTCCCTGATCAAAAGGTTGCTGTCCACCTTCTATACATAAAGTACTCAGCAGCCCCAACCAACAACAGAAAGGTACCCTATAGAATTTGGAAGACAGCTGTTGAAAACCCATCCTGTGTGTCACCATGCTGTATCACCATGTCTCAAGGATGCAACTCTGCCAGGACAACCAATTGCTGAGAGGCAAAGCTCATCTTTTAAAGAGCTAGATTAAGGCAAATTTCATTTCCTCCAGGAGAATATGTCGCCACCACCACTGGTATGTGCAGAGGCTTTAGAGTGAAGTTTGCTTCTGAAAGAGAAAAACATAATTTATGACCAAAGAGCCAACATTTCCCTGCAGAGGGTTTATTTTGTTTATGAAGTAAAAAGGACAGGTATTTAAACAAAAAAAAATTGCTAGTTTTGTTGATGATCAGAATAACTCCCCTGCCATTTTGGCTGTAATAAAAGTAAATAAACTGAATTAAAAAACAACAAGATTTTTATGCCCGTGACAGAGGCAATGATTGTTATCTCCCCAAACAAGATCCACTAATAATGCTTTCCTCCCCAGCCAAGGGGACAGTACTTGGTTTCTACATACCAGATTTTATTTCACATTTCTTAATGAATACTGAGTTTCAGATCAATGTGTGTGTACACACACATGTGATTTTGAATAAGATTAGAATTACTAAATGGCCTTAAGTCAATGAGATCTCCTTTTAAAAATTTTATTAGAAACATTAAAAATTGATAATTTTATTAAGGGTATGGTTTATTATACTAGATGCTTTAGAACCAAAAAGTTCAATAAAGCAAACAAAATAAATAAGAATGTCTGTTTTTTCTTTACTAATGATTTGATTAGGCAGTTACCATGTTTTAGAAAGATGCTTTGATCAAGCATGTTCTTAATTTGATAGACCATCATGTAAGCTTTGCTTTGATCAAGAAAATATTTTCTTCATGTCAGGCCCGGTATGTAGACAGTACACATGCATAAAATATGGAAATGTAAACTCTATAGCTACCTTACTCTGTTATAAGAATTAACACACTTGTATTTACTTAGTTGATTTAGTTGCTGGTATTACTACTACTCTTTCATAAAAGTTTAAACTGGTGTCCCTTTTATTATCCCTCAACTGAATGTCATTTTATGGATTTATCTCATTCAACCCAGTTTGCCCAATCTGTTTTTAAACCTTCCATCTCTCCTGTTTCTATCTCTTCCAGATTTATACTATTTCCCTATTTTATGAGAACGGCAAAAGGTCATGTTAGATAAAACAGGCTCGATGGTAGTACTTTGTTAAGTTATAGTTAGAAACCACCTTTAAAATAAAATCCACAGGAAAAAAAAAAGCCCTGGTGGGAGTAGCTCAGTGGGCTGAACATAAGCCTGTAAACCAAAAGGTCACAGGTTCAATTCCCAGTCAGGTTACATGCCTGAATTGTGAGCCAGGTTACCAGGTGGGGATGGGCAAGAGGGAAATGGTCAATATTACTCTTGCACATCAACTTTTCTCTCCCTCTCTTTCTCCCTCCTTTCCCTCTCTCTAAAAATAAATAATAAAATCTATATTAAAAAAAGAAACTACTATTATCTTTACCTGAGTAATCAACATTACTTTGATATATTCATATATTCATGCAACATGTCACTTACCTACTTACCTATCTGCATTCTTTTCCTAGCCATATAAGAAAACCATGAAAATGAAATTAAATTTATATATGCTGGGACCATGCCATCTTTCTAAACTACCGCTTTAAAAATTTTACACAAAAGAAAAAAACTAAACTAAAAACAAGAAAATAAAAGGTAGGGAAGAATTTATGTGAAGCAAGATGTACAAAAACCAGTTAAACATAATCCAGTGCAAGGATTTTAATTCAGTTCAACAAATATTTATTGCATTCTGGAAGGTGGTGAGCCTCAGAAAAAGAAGAGGAATACACCACAGTGTCTTAATTCTTCTTAAATTCTCTCTGGGCCAGCTCTGTCTGTCACATCTTCTATATGGTACCTGACACAACTTTGACTTTGGCCATGTTGCTTTCTGTTTGGTTTCTGTCTGTGTCAATTCCTTGTGTTATTCAGTAGCACTCGACGGCAAAAGTCTTGGAAGCCCCATGAGTTTTTGTCAGCATCCCTTCCCCTGTCCTCTATACACATGGCCTTAGTTAACAGGCATTGGAAGTAGCCCATTTCAGAAGGGACTACCTTTTTTATTATGATGATATTTTATTGATTATGCTTTTTACAGTTGTCCCAATTTCCCCCTTTACCTCCCTCCACTCATCACCCTCCTCTCCCTCAGCCAATTTCCACACCATTGTCCATGTCCATGGGTCATGAGTATAAGGTATAAGTTCTTTGGCTACTCCATTTCCTATACTCTATTTTACATCCCCATGGCTATTCTGTAACTACCTATTTGTAATTCTTAATTCCTTCACCCCTTCACCTAGTCCCCCATACCCCTCTCCCATCTGGCAACAATCAAAATACTCTCCTTATCCATGATTCTGTCTCTGTTCTTGTTTGCTTAGGGTTTTTTTTTTTTATTCAATTGTTGATAGATATGTATTTATTGCCATTTTCTCATTCAGTCTTAATTTCTTTTTCTTAAATAAGTCCCTTTAACATTTCATATAATAATGGTTTGGTGATGATAAACTCCATTAGTTTTTTCTATCTGGGAAGCTCTTTATCTGCCCTTAGATTCTAAATG